>JAUIMM010000710.1:2297500-2442500 GCA_031769625.1 Taudactylus pleione
AGAGACAGAGACTGTTGACACACATATGCAAAATGTTAATGTTATAGCGCTTTTGTGAATATGTATAATGTGTTAATGAGGATTGAGCCCAGCGCACTAATTTCACAGTCAGGTCACTGACCCTAGGGGTGTCTGGGTATAGTGCCACTAACTTGTTGATCACTTCTCCCTTCTTGCCCTCTTGAGCCCAGAATGGGGTGTAGAAGCAGGCATTCCGAGAGTCAATCGGTGGTGTATGTTTGCTGAATCAGAAAAGTCGGGAGTCGGGGGTGATCCCAGAAGCCGTTTGGCAGTTACCAACATGACACGTGACGTCACCAGAATATGTACAGTGGCCACAGATGTGTCACAAAGCCTCCAAAAGCATTTTATCCATTCCGTGGACTTTGTCAAGCATCCTTTGTGCTTAGCAAATCTGCAGGATGCCAACCTGCCAGTAGCTGCTGGAAAACCGCAGAGATTTAGAACCCACCACTTAGTAAATATAGCCCTTCAACTCAATGGGTACTTTTTTCCTGATATGTCATTAGTATTTGACTGAGTCTAATTCTGTGTAAAAAGGGCTCTGACGCGAGCAGCTGCAGCAAGTCCCATTGTGCATCATCGGCGACTTTGTACATGTGCAAAAATTAATTCCTGTGTGGTTGGTGTCATAGCCCAGCGTCTCTAGTACACTGTGAGTTATTTTTTTTGCTGATTGAGTATAATATGCAGAATATAAATACAAATATGATATGCTACTCCCTTTCGGAGTGTCGCAGTCGTGCTGGGGGTCTTGTGCCATATAACGTATAGATGCTAGATATATAAGGACACATCTGTAATGTGAAAACTTTTTGATAAAAGATTGAATATACTGTAATCCTACCAGAATCATATACAAAGCAAACTTTAACATCACAATGCCTCACAAGATCTACGCACGTCATTTCTCTCTAAAACAATAAAAAAATAATTGATCGACTCATTATATATTCAAAAACATGCAATACTGTAAAATATTTTTACTAAAGTGAGAGTTTTAGAAGTGGAGATATTGCCCATAACAACCAATCAGAGTCTAGCTATTATCTTCTAGAAGGTGCTAGTTAAGTGTTAAGTAAAATCTGATTGGTTGCTATGGGCAACATCTCCACTTCTAAAAACTCTCACTTTAGTAAATATACCCCTAAAACTGATATGTATCGGGGGAAAATCTAGATTACATATTAAGATTTTTTACAGAATACCATTACAATATTTGGAATGGTGAGATGTCAATCAGATGAAACTGAGGTAAAATGTCCAGTACTATCCACTTTATTAATAACATTGGGAATGGAAACTCTCGCTGAGACAATTAGAAAAGATGAAACTGCCCAAGAGGTTCAAATTGGTAATGCAATGTGCAAATGAAATATTTATCATAGCAAACCAAATAATCTCTTTAACCTTCACAAACACCAAAAAAAATATGTTTAGCATCAGGACTTTAACTTACTGATAAAAACAAAACAAAGGCCTTGCCTACAGTATAAATGTATCCATTGTAAAAATGTCCCCAAAAATTAATTCAGCGTCATTTGGCAAAAAAAATAATCTTTGGATATACATTCAAATAGATCCTTCAGCAGTATAACAGATAAATGACTCAGAACTAGATGCTAAGATATTTACTTACATTATAATAATTTCTTTGGACGCAGCAGCGATGTGCAAATATGCTAATGCCGCAGGAGGCGTCTAAGGACAAAAGACGCCCACTGCCGGCTTCGCAGATCTGAGCGCTGCATCTGAAGACACAGCATGGAATCACCATAGCTACCATCGGTCACGGCATCAGCCATTAAGGCTAATCATAATGGCTGTCTCAGCCAAGGCCTAATCACTCCCAGAAAATGGGACAGGTGCCCCCGTGTTTGGGAATGCTGTCCGCCACCGCCCATTCCCGGCCCAAAATGTCAATCATGCTGCAGCTTAGGAGCACTGTGACCATAATTGCAAATATAGACCTGCATGTGCGCAATGCAGATCCTGCGAATGCGCAGATCTCCAACCATCAGAGATGTACGTAAACCATCAGGTTTGCGTACATTTCAGAATCAGGCCCACTAATACCAAGCATATCATACTGTTCAGTCCTCCCTATCCCAGTAGAAAGAAAAGGCCTCATCTTTCTCGATAATACTGTATAATACATGATTTTACATGGAAAAACAATCACTCTAGAACAGTGTTTTCCTAACTCCAGTCCTCGGGGACCCTTAACAGTGCATGTTTTACAGATCTCCTAGTTGGTGCACAAGTATAGTCAATACCAGCTGACACATTTTAAAAAGATCTACAGGTGGTGCTATTTAATTCAATTGTGTTTCTGAGAAGATCTGTAAAACATGCACTGTTAGGTGTCCCTAGGACTGGAGTTGGGAAACAATACTCTAGAATATCAAAAACAAAAATCTATGTGTTTCCAATATCATCCATTATTATTGTAAAAAAAAATACCAAAAAAAATCAGATGGTGCATGTTAGAATCCACATTTTCAAATTGCAGTTCTGTATCAAATTTGTTTTTTTGTAAATAGTCAATTGTACAATGAAAAAATATTGAATAAAACTATGGGGAAAACTAAAACGTTGATTTAAAAAAAAAAATAATTGCAGTTCCTCATTGGCAATTTGGATTAACAGATGAGAAAATCCTATTGTAGGAAAAACCATGGTATGCATATAGTTTACGTTAAAAGATGGTAGACTGGAATTATGGCCCTCATTCAGAGCCACTCGCAAACAGCAGTACGCTCGTTGCGTTCCGATGTTGAATAACCGCGCATGCGTCGGTGTAACAGTGCGCATGTGCGTACGGCAGATTGCGAGTTGTTTTGGTCTCGTTCGTCAAATAGCGTACAGGAAGTGACATGTCAAATGTGATTGACAGAACAGGGCGTTTTTGGGTGTTGACGGGGGTGGAGATGGAAAAACGCAGGCGTGGCGAGGCGTTTTTGGGGCATACATACATTAGCAAATGCGAGCGTAAAATGTGTTCGGACCGACTCATACGTCACTGGATGATCCTCTTTCCCTTCAAAATGCTCGCACAGCTTAGGGTCTGGATTACTCTACCACATTGGCGATGGCCTTCTCCTCCGTCCCGGGACTCCACGATGTTGTTGCGATTAATCGCGGGAGGGCTGAAAAGCAATTAGTGTTGGATTGAAAACCGGCTTGGTATGTGTTTTGAAATTAGTTTTTTGGGATAGCACAAAACCGGACGCAGGTGGAAATCAGAGCTGCTAATGTCAGGATGACACAATCAATTTGCGTACATTTGTGGTGGTTTATTTTGCCCTCAATTTGGTGGTTAGGGCCTATTGTAACAATAATGTCATCATGTTTTAATTTTTGCACCATTTTATTTTTGCCTCTTGAATTTGCCTCGTTATATGATTTTTTAAACGTTCCTTAAAGAGCCCATTTTTTTTTTTTTTTTTCCCAGTTTTTGCCTTTTGGTCCAGGATTAAATGTAACCCATTTGTACAATAATTTCACAATCCAATGTCAGATTTTTTGTTTCAATTTATTGCTCAAACAAAAAAAACAAAAAAATTTGGGAACATCTTATTTTGCCAAAGATATGTCCCAAAATCAAACAAATTGGCCCAACATAACTGTTGACATAAACATACAAAAAAAATGTAAAAACATTTCACAAGAAAGGAGAGGGAAGTTTTGACCAGAAAGGAATATGAGCCAAGCACAGAAGGATTGTGGGAAAAGTCACCATTGCTGTCACCGTTTTTTCACCCGTTTGGATGGGGGAGGGAGGGCGCCAGACCGGGTCCGGGATGTCATCGGGCTGGCCTGTCCAGAGGCAGATGTTGTGGCCTCTGGACTAGGCACAGGGCTAGGCACATTTGGAGGATTGGCTGATGTTGTGCCAGAGGTGGAGGATCCTGATGTTCCAGCAGGAAGGGAGGTCGGCTCCACCATGTGCTGGCGAACGAGCTGCTCCAGGGCATTGGCGATGCGGATGTTGGCCCTGGTATTTTCCGCCAGGGACTGACCAATGGTCACGTTGGCCGCAGCATTTTGCTCCAGGGCCTCAGCCACCCATAGCAGACTGGCGTCCATCCTCTGCAGAATCTCCGTATGGAAATCCGATTTGAAATTGAGTTCTGTGAGGAGGGACACTGCCTGCGAGGGGGATTGCCCAGGACTGGCTTCTGCAGGGTCCTCAGCCGGATGTACTGGTTCCTCCCCTGCCGAGCCAGCAGAAATTTGGCGGCCAAGGCTCCCCTCTGGAGCAGACTCATCCGCCTGTGTCTCTGTTAGGAAAAAAGAGAAAAGCCTCACATTAGAATCTACATATTGGCACAATAACATTTCAGAGTTGATGACATCCAATGATTTACCTGGGACAACATGAGGAGCCGCAAAGTCTGGCATGTCCGTATCCATGCTGGACACGCCAAACACCTCCACAGGCTGCACACACCCCTGTGCCAGCTCTTCTAAATCGGTCAACTCCAATGACACAGGGGTGGGACCCCCACCTGTCCCCCTTGCATGCCTAGCCCTGTCCGCGAGTTTTTGCTTTAGGCGATATTTGAAGTCGCCCCATCTGTGGGAAAAAATGGAAGCCATTATCCTTTTGTTTAAAATGGTGTTTGTTTTTAGGGGGGGCAAGTGTTTACTTACCGCCGTTTGACATCCCGGGCTAGACGGACATAATCACCCACCCTATTGACAGCAACGGCTACCTCTTCCCACATTCTCCCCATCTGGCTTAGACTCATATTCCTGTCTGCCTGTGGCAGGATGTCCACACACTTCTGTATCAAAACCTCCATCTCCTTTCTTGTGAAATGTGGCTGCCTTTTTTTTTTGGCAGCTTTGGCCGGAATACTGGGCCCAGCAGCCTCTTCCATGTCATCCTCCTCACCTATTTGTGTAAATATTCAGATTTCACAAAATCACAACTTGCCCAATCTTATGTTTCAAATTAATCATTGATACAAAATGCATGAAAGACTTACCGCCTGACTCTTGGGCATTGTTTCCCTGGTCTGTCACCATGTCTGAGGTCCAAACAAGAAATACACCAGAATTTTAATGTGTTTTCGTGACGTATTTATACATGCGTCCTTATTTTGCGGCCGCATCATTGATTGTGCGTTCCTATTACCCCTCCTTAATTTGTGCGGGAAACGAAACACTATTTATGGCTTGGTGTGTCTCGAGTCGAGGTGGCGTTTTTGGATTGTTGGAGGTTACCTTGGCTGGAGTTTATTGTTTGCGTATAAAGGAGTTGGCGGTTGGAGATTATTTTTTTTGGTAGATTTGCGTTTTTATTTTCCGTTCTCTTTTTTTTGTTTTTTATTTTTTTTACCTCGTTTCTTGATTTGGTAAGTTTTGTGAAGTCTAACTTTTGATCAATTGTTGTTTCATTGTGTTTCTTCATTTTTGTAAATTTTGGATCCATAATTTCATATATTTTAGCTTTTGATTAATTTCGGACCCAAAGACCTTTTGATTTGGACTCATATATTTGCTCTTGGTAAGTCAATTTTTTATCTTGTATTTGTGAACTAATTAGCGCATTTTTCACAGTTTGTATAGTGACTTGTATTTGCGAACTAATTAGCGCATTTTTACTACTTACTATTGTGACTTGTATTTGCGAACTAATTAGCGCATTTTTACTACTTACTATTATGACTTGTATTTGCGAACTAATTAGCGCATTTTTACTACTTACTATCGGGACTTGTATTTGCGAACTAATTTGCGCATTTTTAAATGCTTATTAATCATTTTAATTTTTTTGAGGTTGCCCTTTCGCTTTTTGGGCAAACATTTCAACCCATTTTGATGTACTGTGTGCAATGTCGTTTTGCTCTTTTGACAAATGTGTGTTTCGCATATTTTAAGTTTGGTCTAGCACAAAATTTATAAACAAAAATGCACAGAGTGAAATTTTTCAAATATTTTTTGTGATTAATTTCAGTTTGGACATATCATGACAATACCCCGGCATGTAAGCAGCAATGGATGGTATCATCAAGCTAAGTTGTTTTGAATTTTCTTTTGGGGTGGGTCCAAAGCCTTACATTACAATCTTGCCATTTCAGGTTGATCTAGGGCGGATTGTTCTGGCCATGCTCCCGGAAGCCGACCAACCTCAATCTCGTCCCAGGCGTAGGCATCGTAGGCGTGCAAGGCCCCAGATATTTCGAACACGTGTCACCCTTTTTGGAATGCCCAATGATGTGGTTTTAAGATGCTCCCGTCTTCCTCCCAAAATCATCATAGACACTCTCTCATTAATAGAGAGTGATCTTGAGCGGCAAATTGACAGTCCTACAGCAATACCACCACTTACGCAATTTATGGCGGTGTTACATTTCTGTGCCTCAGGATCGTTTCAAACAACGGTGGGAATAGTGGCAGGCATCTCACAATCCTCCTTTTCCCGGATCCTGAGGGCAGTGATGGAGGCACTTTTCAAGCACCTCCATCATTTTATTCAAATGCCTTTGGATATGGGTGCCCTTAGTGTGGCCAAGGCCAATTTTTACCAAATAGCTGGCTTCCCACACATCATAGGGGTTGTGGATGGTACTCACATACCACTTCAGCCTCCAGCACGGCTGGAGGCCATATTTCGATACAGGAAACACTATCACTCCCTGAATGTAATGGTGGTATGTGATGCCTCCCTTCAGATCCTGTCCCTGAATGCAAAATTACCAGGAAGTGCACATGACTCCTTCGTCATCCGGCAATCAGGGATATGGCACAAATTAAACAACCTACAAGCTGGTGATGCGTGGCTTCTGGGTAAGTGTAGACCTTTAGTACATAACAATGTTAAGCTTGATACACAGTGATCCTGATGTTGTCTATTCTTTTTCACAGTAGACAGTGGATACCCTTGCATGCCCTGGCTGCTCACTCCTTACTTGGCTCCCACACCAGGTCCACAAAGTGAGTTTAATACCGCACTTACAGCCACCAGGCAAGTGGTGGAGCGCTGTATCGGCCTTTTAAAAGGCCGATTCAGATGCCTCCACCGCTCTGGTGGCGAGCTCATGTATTTGACGGATATGGTTTCGAAAATTGTGGTCCTGTGTGGGATCTTTCACAACATCGCCATAAGGAGTGGTGTTCCAATGCAGCCAGAGGATGCCTTACCTGAGGATGGCCCCCCCGAGGTTGGTCGGAGGTCAGTATGTGGCGGGGCCATACGCGATGATGTGGTGGCCCGATATTTTAGGTAATTATTGATCAAACAACAGTGTGTATACCCAATGTGTTACGGTTTTTTAACGTTCATCTTTTTTTATATTAATTCTTGCACCATCTTCTGTTTGTTTGCATAATCTTTGGCACTCCCACGATGACTACTTCCTGCTACCCTTCAAAAACCTTTCCGTGGAAACTTCGGGAATATATTCTGACACCAATATTGCAACGCCATATTTGTGAAATCATGTGGGCATGGACCTTCGTCAACCAGTTCTTGATTTGTTGTGTGTTTGTTTAGTGTTTTTGGTATGTGGAGTTTTTCTGATTATCACTGTGTGTTTTGTTTGTGAGTGACCACTTTGTATTTTGATTTCTGTTGTGAATAAATATTTGGAGAGTGTAATTTGTTTCCTTTTTGGGCACGTTAGAAGCAAGTGTAAACAAAATCCCTAACGTTAATTTTACCTAAGGGGTAACCCAGTAATGAAGCAAGTGGAGCTAAAATGTAATATGTTTTCGGGGTACTAACCAACACAACAAGGAATCGTGTACAATCAGTTGCCTTCGTAAGATTGTCCTCCCAGTAATTGGTACTGGGAGGTGTTTCTTGTGCCTGTTTGCATTCAAAATACAACACACAATCTGTAGTGAGTTTCTGGGGCAAACCTTGCTTGAAGAGTCTACTTATGTCAGTATAAAGAATCTTGGATTTACTCCAAACGCATAAGACAGAGCTTGATTTTAAACAGATTTATTAAGAAACAATTTGTAAAAAAAAAAAAAAAAAAACTAATTCCTAAGGAGGACCAACAGATGGTCAAGGCCCTGCATTAGCCCGGTGACCTGCTCCCGCATACGGCCCACACAATTCACAATCTGTTCCTGACGCCTCTGTTCCTCTGTGGGTGACAAAAGTTTGGGGATTAATAAATCGATAATGAAGCAACATTGTAAAAAAACAAAAAACAAGCAAACACAAACTTACAAGCTTGTGGGCCAAAAATAAATTACACGGATAAAACCCAGAACCCCAAAATGTCGTATGCCAAAAATACAAGGGCCCTAAAAAAAGGCACACAGGTGTGATATGTGTATGGTGACATCAGCAGGAACAGGTAAAGACAACCCCCAAAAATACCCTAAGGCGAAAAAAAGACAAAAAAAATGGGGACGACACATGATTACATACAAACAGTTTGTGGTGTCCAAAATAAACTTTAAAAACATACCGTTCTCCAAAACGAGAGAGCCAGAAGCCACTCCCTGGACCACCTCGGAGGTGGCTACATTCCCCAACCCGAGGGGCAAGGTGTTTTCGCGATCCTGGGAGGGGGTATTTGGAGGAGGGACGGATGGAGGAGAGGGGGAATTGGGCTGGAGGGGAAGTAGGCCAGAAATTTCGGCCACAGGGTCTGGGGAGGAGGGGGGAATAGAGGAATTGGGGGTTGGAGAGAGGGGCCGGGACCGGCGTCTTGTGTGGCGATGCCGCCGTAGTGTTTGCTGTGCCCCTAAAAAATGACCAAAAAATTGTTGTTAGTTTCAACAGGAAACAAACAAAATAAATAAATAAATAAATAATAATAAAAAAAAAAACACAATAGGACAGACATGAAAACATGCACATGCAGATATGACTACAATGACTCAATAGGACAGACATGAAAACATGCACATGCAGATATGACTACAATGACTCAATAGGACAGACATGAAAACATGCACATGCAGATATGACTACAATGACTCAATAGGACAGACATGAAAACATGCACATGCAGATATGACTACAATGACTCAATAGGAGAGACATGAAAACATGCACATGCAGATATGACTACAATGACTCAATAGGACAGACATGAAAACATGCACATGCAGATATGACTACAATGACTCAATAGGACAGTCATGAAAACATGCACACGCAGTTAGGGCCCACAAGATAAACTTGAAAACCACAGTCCAGAACACTTACTTTCCGCAATCTGCATGCGAAAGCATGCCAGCAAGCGGGGCGTCCGCCGGTGCAGGTCCGACCACCTGCGCTCCAGCTGGCCAATATGTCGGCGTGAGCCGAAGGAGCGCAGGCGTCGACGTACCTCCGCATATGCGGAACGCTTGCGCCTATTGGAGATGGGTGGAGGCTGACTGGTGATCCTCCTGTCCATCACCTCCGTCAGCACCAGCAGTTCGCGCCTGGTGAATGCGGCGGATCTCATGATGGCAATGGTGTTTTTTTGACAAAATATTTTTAATAAAGCACCACAAAAAAATTTGATTGGCTAATGTATTTGGGAAATTAACAGGACAAATTCTATTGGTTAGTGTATGAGTCATGTGTTCAACAGGGCCACAAATCTCTTGAGAGTTATGATAGGCTTGATGCAGTGACATGCGTAAGCAAATTTAAATAAAGAAATGAACCACAGAAAAATTGTGGGGAGACAAACAAATAGAACAATTGTTTAATTGGGGCTAACATGTCTTTGGAACAATAAAAGCGAAGGTTTCAGCCGTACGTATTCTGCGAGCAAATACAAACACGGACAAGATTAAAGTTTATTGCATTGTGTTGAAAAAAAAAAAACAATTAAGCTAATTGATACATTGATTGGCATGATACGATTGAGGGAGGTAGGCCGAAAAAACGAGCAGGTAATCGGAATCTGACAGTCCCACTTCCGGTTTGTACTTGTGCGTGCGTTCCCTTCAAGCCATTTCGGGGATGTACGCTCGCTATTTGGCACGCTCGTTAGTCAGAGGAGGGGTCGCCTGAGTTTGGGGCGGATTTTTAGCTGCGTAGGAAAAAACGAGCGAGTGCTTGAATTTAAATATTTTTTTACGTACGGCGAACGTGCGTACGCCCACTTGCCAGTGGGTCTGTATGAGGGCCCATGTCTCTAAACTCAAAAATGTCAAACTTGAAAAACGTAAAGATAAATATTCAAAACTAAAATGAATGTTATAAACACTTTATTCTAGTGCAACATCCATCTCAAGAGGAAAAGTTATATAAAAAATAGAAAATATTGATGTACAGTAGTGGAACGGTAGGATAAATATTGGCCACAATACTGTATAAATACTGTATAAATACTGTATATCTGCTAAAATTTATTCCCATAGAAAAGTATTAAGTTTACATTACAAATAGAGTTACTTTCTGACTTGCATTAATGTATTACTATTTTTTTTTATATTCGAAACAGTTCTTTTCTCATTTTACATTTTGAATTTCTGGTTTAGATAAAGCCATTTATAAAGTATGTGCCTCTGCAAGAAATTAATATGAATTTATCCAGAATATATTTGCTTGTCATACAAATGATATGCATTAACTTGATGACTGAAAAAAATTAATAACATAATGATAATAATTTTCGAAGTGCTGTATGCACCCCACAGGTTAAAAAGGAGCTACATCTCTACAGATGTGTCCTCATACATCTATCCTCTGTGCATTACCAGTCATGTTACGCATAACGCATGAGCGCCGTGTGTCTTGGTAGAGCTAAATGTATTTTCGTGCGACTTTTCCCTTAAAATGCGTCTTATTTGAAAATAGGACGCACAAGCAGAATATAGGCATTCCACATATCATTTTAATCAGCATAAGCTGTTTGTACATCCTATTTACATCACTTTGTGAATAAGACACATTTTAAAAGAAAAAGTCACATGACAATATGCTCAGCGGCAATGAGTCACACCACGGCATCGTGCGACTAAAAGGGCTGTTTAACACGCAAGGAGGCTAAATGTATGTGGACACATCTGTAATTAAACTCATTCTCTGTGTCTCTGCTTTCCTTTTGTTTACTGTTTTAGTGTTGGCTTCTTCAACCTTGATCCCTTTTCCCTTATTCACTAACTGCCTTCCATTCTATATTCCCCCCTAATTACCTGCCCCACAATCAGGGCAGGCAACAGAAATCTCGGGGCTTGGTACACTGATGTCTCTGGGCGCCCCACCTTCTCACCACCACCCCCGATCCTGCACATCCCTCCCCTGCATGAGTGATACAGTATGTGAAGCATGATGTTAACTGAAAGATATGGCGCTAACGATGCAGGCTGTAGTTCTTGTCTGCCGTCTCTTGCCAGGTCTTCTTGATGACAGTGCTGTGGATGCCTCAGGGGTAGGAGGGATGGTATCTGCATCCAACCATCCTCAGTCTTCAACCCCTAATCACCTTCCTCAAATTCAGCCTCTCATCACCATCCTCAGTACCTTCATTCATCCCCAACCCCCATCACCTTACTCTGCCCCCAGCCCCCATCACCTTTCTCTGCCATTTCACCTACCTTTGTCTCCAGCCCCTTCACCTTCCTCTGCCCCAGCCCCTATCACCTTCTGCCACCAGCCCCTGTCACCTTCCTCTGCCCCTTCACCTTCCTCCATCCCCAGCCCCATCACCTGTCTCTGCCCCTAGCCCCTGTCACCTTCTGCCCCATCACCTTCCTCTGCCCCTTCACCTTTCTCCATCCCCAGCCCCATCACCTTCCATTGCCCCCAGCCCCTATCACCTTCCTCTGCCCCTTCACGTTCTTCTGTCCCAAGCCCCCATCACCTTCCTCTGCCCCCAGCCCCTATTCCTTATCCTCTATCACCTCAACTCCTCACCACCACAGCAGCACAGCCTGCCTGATGGGCTGGGAAGATGTGTGGCGACATGAATAATATACAAACGAATAGAGAAATGAAAAAATATTCTATGTGAATTAAGTGGTGATGCCATGAGAAAGGTCCAGCCAGAACAACCCCAGGGGCCCCACTCCCAAACACTCACCCCAAAATAATGGCATCACCACTTAATTCACATAGAATATTTTTTCACTTCTCTAATCGTTTGTATATTATTTATGTCATTTTAATTCTTTTACATTTCATTAACACTTATTGATTTATCTTTACACATCTATCCTTTTACACTTCACTATCACCTTTTTTCCCCTTTTCGTGTGATGCCCTGGGGATGGTCCTTGGCTGGAATTTTTTGGGGTGCCTTGCTTCTCGGACATGAACCCCTTAATGTTAGGGACGCTGGTATAGAGGAGCCTTGACATCGGCTCAACGCTTATTCATATATTTGCAAATGTATGTAACAAATACTTCTGAATTTCTATTATCATGTGGGATTCAGGTATTTTTGATTTAGCTGCAGTGTGCTGGGGGGCAAATTCCTTTTTTCTGTGTTCAGTGTAGACCCCACCCTTTACAAGCACCTGTAGTATATCATTAAGCTGGTTGAGCAACTACCATATTTTTTGGATCCAGCCAATCAGCTCCCAACTATCATTTTTCAAAAAGATGACAGTCAGGAACTGATTATCATACGCAACGAGTTTTATCACTCGCTGTGAATGATAAAACTCATTGATAAATGAGACCCTAGAACTGTGAACTTTTCATGGATCCTATATGGTAACACCTGTTAACATGTGTTAATGCCCATTAACATGTTAATTTAATGGCTGTTAAAAAGGGTCTTGATTAAAAAAAGGGTCTCTAATTGAATAGCCCTTGGTGATAAAGCCAGAGGCAATCACCCTTTTTCACTCCTGATAACTGAATGGGTCTAACTAATTTCTGCCTTAATCAGTGGTTCCCAAACTCATTCATCAGGGAGACCTAACAGTGCATGGTTTCCATTCTTCCTAGCTGGTGCACAGGTGTATTCATTACTGGCTGACACATTTTAATACTTCCACAGGTGGAGCTAATTATTTCACTTGTGCCTCTGTGAGGAGACCTGGAAAACATGCACTGTTAGTACTCAAGATTAATGAATTTGGGGAACACTGCTCTAAATGATTTAAAAGCTGCTGTAATTGTAAACTCCACCAATTGCTGACAGTATCCGCACACTTTGCTGACAGTAACCTATATAATCAGCCATTTTATTGCAGATTTATACAATAAAAACATATTGTACTGCTTACGAGTTGTCAGGAGGGAAATTATTAAATTCTAAAAGATATTCTATCACTTTTCAACCTAATTCGTTTTATGGGGACACTAAAGAATCGTCATTAAGTGATAATTTTGAAGTAACCATAATTTATCCGATATTTGCTCATCTGCCAGAGACACAGTTATCTTTCATTCCCTACTTACACAGACAAGGGCACTTAATTTACTGATACAATTTGCAAGAGTTCAGTTACTGATGAAATTATTGATCTGACGGTGACACTGTTATTATTTTACATAGAGAAATTGATAATGTATAGTTTTATGAAATATAAGAGGTTTTACAGATTCCAGCTGTACAAAAAAAAAGGTTTTATTTACAAGATAAAGTACAATTTAGATCTGTTACATTTTTTACCAACTATATTTGTTTTAGCAGGAGAAAAGCTGCAGTGCTAACTGTATTACTGCACTCTAGTAAACTGTGTGGCCAATACCAAATTAGGGGGGGTATGCACAACATATAGTAGCATACAGGGACAGGCTGGGGTCAAGACTTGACCTGGGCGCGTGCTCTCGAAAAAGGGGGCATGGTCATGCATCATGAGGACTTGACCACGTGATACAGGGTATGCCTTGAGTCGCGGGGGCATGACCTTGTGGCATACCCCATCTCAGCATGCCGGCCAAGCAGAGCTCTGGGAGGTGGAACTGCTCAGCCAGACCGGCCCATCAAACCATCAGCCCTTCTGGCCAATGCAGCCTTGGTAGCATACACTGGTGCTACACCAAGATGTGGTCATCCAGACTGATGAACATTGTGATTTTAGCACATCATAGGTTATATAGGAATGGTGGCCACTTACTGTGTAGGAGGGTAGAGGTTACTTGCTGTGTAGGGGCATGACGGTCATATGCTGGGCAGAGGAATTTCGGTTATTCATTGTAGAGGAGGCCTCCACTGTGTGCAAGGTAATGGCGGCCAGAAGTATATTTTGGACTTAGTGTAGGACTGGTGCAAGTGACACTGATGAGAATGACTAGAACCAAACCAAGGAGCTGATTAAAATTCCTGCGGTATTTACCACACAGGTAAAGCTCAAGCTATTCAATTATTAGTCAATTTCCCCATGCAGTAAACCCATGGGTATTGCCTGTCAACCCACAGATTCCACATTTAGAGCAGGAATCTATGGGTTACCTTGCTCTTTAAGTCCCAGCAAGTGCATTTAATGCAGACTTTTCCTCACAGCTCCTGAGCGAGGCTGTGAGGAATAACCTGCATTAAGTGCATCCTCTGAGACCACGACACAGACCCTAGTCATTTTACCAGGGTCTGTGAGCCCATGTTTTAGCCATTCTGAAATAATGTATTCTTAGAAGTTACTGACATCTGGGCTTCTATATTCACATCACTGTTGTTTCAAAGAGCTGGATTTTCCCTCAGGATAATGACATCTAAACATCTGCAGAAAATGAACATAATAATAACTATATAAAATAAGTTCACGAACTACCTCCAGGGACTTTTATGAAAACTGGCATTGAAGTAAATGTGTAAAATAAACATAGAAACCAATCAAATTCTGTTTTTATTTTGTTTACAAGATGACATAAATTGCCAAACCAGCAGATGCATCCTATTCTCTTTCACTTCTGCTAAATGTCTCTACCTATATTTATACCTTTTCCTAGCTATATATTGTGTGACTTACCATTTATCAGAATAAGGGGTTGAAAATACACAAAGGGCCTGATTCAGACCCGTTCGCTAGCGCTGCGCGGCCCGTTGTTTTGCGAACGCGCATGCGCACGCTTCGTCCTGCGTGTGCACAAACTACTCTGTGCGATCGCAGCCCGCTCATTCGCCCCGCAAAGACAGCCCAGTGTAATGAGTGACAGGAGAGGTCGTTTGTGGGTGGTAACAGGGGCAGGACACTAATAACGGGGGAGTGGAAGTGCGAACGCAGGCGTGCCTGAGTGTTTTAACGCTGTTTCTAAGGCATGCATAATTAACAGGCAGCGTCATAGTACACGTCACATGTCTGTTTTTTACACCGAAGTCCTCGCAGTGCTTGTGGCAGGGTAAGGCTACCGCAAGTACTGCGTTCACTACCGATGGTGCTCGATGTACCAATGTTTTAATACACTTCCTGGAGATGACGTGTGCTAGTGGGCATATCTACATACGCTAGCGGGTGTCTGCATACAGAGAGCGATCGCTCGCACAGCTAAAATGGGTGTGCTTATGCCTTAGCGAGCACTCGCTTCCCATGACGTCACTTTGAAAATTTTGCAAACGCTGGATGCGAGCGATCCAGGGTCTGAATCAGGTCCAAAGATCAATTGCCTTTACTTTAACTGGTCCAAATCACCATACATTTCCTTAAAAATATTGAATTAATTGCCCAAACTCTATAATATGCCAAAAAGCTATTTTCTTTCAAAATAAAGACATTTGTTCACCAGTCATGTTCAGTAAATATTAGAGATGAGTGGTTCAGTTTTTCTGAAACCAAACACACTTGAACTTTTGGGTTTCAAGTAGAACTGAGTTCCGGCTTGGGTCTACCCGTAAGTTTGGATCTCGGATCTAAAAACTGCCTCTCTGGTTTTGGATTGCATATAAACAGATCTAAATTACATTATTTTAACAGTTTTTATCAATTTTAAAGAAATCCAAAACTGAAGCCGTACTAAGGGGCTCTGCAATTCCGTCAATGCAAATATGCAAATGCAGTAGGTGGTGTTTGACACCCCCTGAGGCGTTTGCGATTCCAGCACTGCGACCGAGATCGGTAGTCAATGGTCTCAATGGTGGATGGTGCAGGGCTGCCAGCCAGCTGAGTGAGCCTCAGCTTACTCAGGCTGGCCGGCTTGCAAGGTCAGGGATACTCAGGCTGGCCGGCTTGCGAGTTCAGGGACCTGCATCCGTCAACGCAGTCCCTGGCCTTGCCACTCCCGGAAAACAAACGGGACAGACAAGCCCTCATTTCCGGTAATGCCGGCAGCTCCCACACCGCCCCTTAAATGCCTCTGCTTGTCAATCAGGCAAAGGCATCGAAGGGTCTGTGTACAATTATGCACGGGTCCTGCACATGCGCAGATTTCCGATAATTGGGAATCTGCATTCAGCATTGCAGTTGTGTGCAATGCTGAATTAGCCCCTAAAACACTTGAGGGTGGCTCTACCAAAACCATAACATTTGCCAAAATCAAAATACAGGGGATTGTGCACATCTATAATAAATATCAGTAATATCCCCATTCAGTTCTATGGTCCATTCATATATATGTAGAAACGCCACTGAAATGAATGGAGTTCCATAGCATTGTCATTTTTTTTTTTTTGCGTGAAATGCTTATACAGTGTTACACCCCCAAAAATTGTCATATGCAAAACTCTAAATGAGGCATGTTCAATTTTCCATACCACACTTACTTTATATATTTCAATATAAAGCCATAAAGTCATACTTAATGTGAAAGCACTTCTGGACAGCTGATGTCATTAGAATGTCATGGGAAAGCTAATGCAATTATATGCCCTTACAATGTGATAGCACTGCCCCATTCTTCCATCCATGAGAGCATCCGTCATCATAATTATCAGCACTTATATCCAGAGCTGTAACTACACTGTTTGGTGCCCTGTGCCAGAGAGAGCTGTCGAAGCCGGATGATTGGCTGAGACAAAATCTGTTAAAATTAAAATCTGCACGATGCCATTTTGCGAATGGCAACAAGACGCCATTTTGCGAATGGCCACCCAACGGCATTTTAGCGAATCTCACATAATATCAGTACATACGGCGATGTTATTATTTAGCGTCGTGCGTCTCCTACGCAATAGAACACTATTAACAGTCCTCATTATATAAATACATACATTTACTAAAACATATAATATGAACAACCCTGCAAAACACGTACCACGGTGTACTCCACAAACATGTAGACGCACAACGCTAACTAGCGTCTTTTCTTAATATCCTTACACTTACACATTGCACACTTACATAGGAAGGTTCCCTTGCATTAAGGTTAATATTCAAGGTTATATTCATTATTAATTATATTGTGAAGTGACTGTGTTTGAGATCTCAGGTTTAGTACACGATAAGCAGACTGTGTTTGGTGCCATTCTAAACCACTGTTTATTTGCAGAATGTACTCTGTAAATGTAATGTAATTAGCCAGTTTAGACTTGTTCTTCGGTGGGAAAATGGACACAAAGAGCTGTTGGAGGCTGAACTATTGCAATACAAACTGACCTATGAACTGTTTCGTAACAGAGGAACCAGGAAGAAGAACCAATGGGATTATGCCAAATTGTTCTATTGTATTGCCTATCTCTGTGAGGGTACATAAGCAGGCACTCTGAATCTGGGAGTTAGTCATCATATTCTTTCTTTTGATGGAGGCTTCACCTCTGATGCCGGAAATCTGGATCCAGAGCGTATGCATATGTATTGACTGTACCTTGTGATTGTATAATTCGTTTGCGCTAATTGTATTTAGATCACAGCATGTAACTATCTGCTTTTTGTTGAATAATATCTTTTTGTGCTTTGGAACCACAATCAAAGTCTGGAAAGCAATTATTTCTTGTGCGACATACAACGCGACAATTAGGGTGTATAGATCATTAGGTATTCATAGAGCATTGGGGCCCCCCCATTTTTTAAATAGGGACATAAGATAGGGCACCTGAGAAAGGGCCATGGCCTCATGGGGAAGGGCCAGGGAAGAGATAGGGGAGGCCAGGAGATGCTGTGGATAAAAGAAGAGGAAGATACAAGTGAGAATGATAAAAAACAGGAAAAGTGACAAGCCCAAACAGCGCCCCCTGCCCTGCAGTGCCCTGTGACATGGCACTGGTCGCACTACCCTAGTTACGGCCCTGCTTATATTTACTCTATGCTAGGTGCAGGAGGCCTGACTGAATTTGGTGTCCTATGTGCATGCGCTTGACTTAGAGAAGTGAGTAACTCTGGCTACCAGCCCATGAGACACCCAGGAAACAATTCTCTTGTACGGTATGTGTCCATTTGTTGCCACCCATTTGCCATCAAGAAATGCCCATTCAGTGGCTGCAGAGAACAACAGTATACGACTCGCATGCGCAGTTGCTAAAAATCGATACATGCGGACACATACGGACTTGTGCACTATGTAGAATTGAAGGGTTCTGCTACTTTGTAACTTGCTGGTCAGTATTCCTTAACTAACGTACTGTGGGCCTAATGCATGTTTGTACACAATTGGGTGTCGGAACTGCTAATCTTAGCAAGTGAAGTTGCCGCCCAGAAATGAAGATAGACTATTGGGTATGGAGATGGGGAAAATGTCAGGTTGTAGGGAGAGTATCATATGTATATAATTTAAATGTACTATGTTATTCCAATGTGTGTATATTGTAGAGGTGCTGTTCTCACATAGGACCAAATGTACTAAGCTCTGAAAAGTGATAAACTGGAGAGTGATAAACCAACAGCCAATCAGCTCCCAACTGTCATTTTTCAAACACAGCCTGTAACATGACAGTTGGGAGCTGATTGGCTGCTCGTTTATCACTCTGCACTTTAACACTTTTCAGAGCTTAGTACATATCCCCAAGAGTAGGATATTATTTCGGATAAATATATAATGGTGCCTTGATAACTAGAAATGTACTGAACTACAGCGGCACGAGCCCAGAAGGTGCCAGAAGATTCTGGCTTCCTAAAACTGGTTAGGGCTAGTTTTGCAGACTGTGCAAAGGGACCGAGAGAAAGTGACAGTTGAAGGGAGGGGTCAATTAAAGCTGGGTTGGCCTTGAGGTAACGGCTAAAAGAAGAGGGAGTGAGTTGGAGTTAGGTACCTGATTAAGGGGTCTATTTACTAAGCAGTGTTAGGAGACAGAGTGAAAAGTGATAAGAAAGTGATAAGGTGCCAGCCAATCAGCTCCCAACTGTCATCTCACAGGCTGTGTTTGAAAAATGACAGTTGGGAGATGATTGGCTGGCACCTTATCACTTTCTTATCACTTTTCGCTCTGTCTCCTAACACTGCTTAGTAAATAAACCCCTTAGTGTGAAAAGTGATACATTAATCAATCAGTAACCGGAAAGTACAGATAAGTGCCGGTTACACCAACCAGAACCGCTGCAGACTCATTCGCAACTGTGTACACATACACATTCTATACACAAGAACAAGGAACATCGACTGCTAGGGTAGCCCTACTGCTACGCAGACTGGCCCCGGCAGAAGCGACCTCAAGTGCCATGTTTCACAATTCACACAATCGCAGCTGACGGCAGATACACGATCTGAAAACGGCCATGACACGCCTGCGATTTTCCAACCACTCCCCGTTGACACCTCCAAAATCCCTTTCTGTCAATCACTTTGCGATTACATCTCCACTGAGAGCGACAAGGTAATGGTAACTTGACGCGTGCGCAGTGCGATCGCTGCTCATGTGCAGTCGGATGATAATCACTCAGTTGCGTGAACATCGGCCTTGCCTACAAACATGAATCAGTTCCTGTATGCAAACACATATTGGTGCACATGTACAACTATTTGCAGGATTGTGGTCCCGATGGAATGAACAAGTTAAAGTGAAACATTCCGACAACAATTATTTTTCTCCTCAGTTAAGTCTTAAATACTTCATCAAAGTAAGACGGCATGGGGGGGCTGCCTTTATTACATGTATAATGGCCCCAGAAGTCTGCTGTTGTCGATCTGTCATTATCTTTAAAGAGAGAATGCTGCTGACCCAGAATTATAGAGAGGCCGAAACCTAAGTTAGAACAAGACCCAAATAAATAATTTTTTTATTGTTGATACAAAGGAGAGGAATTCTGGAGGTGAATGGTGGGGAAGGTCTCAAGGGACAATTAAGATGCAAGTATGCAAAGTAAGCATTTATTTAAAAATGCCAGATGTGGCCACACATACACCTATCTTCAAATCGGAATTGGTATGAAATACCGCCAGCTGCATTCCCGGCAGCGGCAGCCCGACATCAGCAGAGATCCCGGCAGCGGAAGCCCGACAGCGCTGGAAATCCCGATCGTGGATAGGTAAGTATTGTCTAACCTAACCTAACCCCCCTAACCCTCCTTAGGGGTGCCTAACTCTAACCTCCCCCCCAAGTGCCTAACCCTAATCCCCCCTCTAAGTGTCTAACCCTAACCACCCCCTTCCCCGCTGCCTAAACCTAAGTCCCCGGGGGGGGTGCCTAACCATAACTCCCCCCCGGGGTGCCTAACCCTAACCCTCCCTCCCCCTAGCCTAACCCTAACCCTCCCGGGGGACTGCCTAACCCTAAGTCCCGCCCAGGAGCCCTAAACCTAATCCTCCACCCCGTGGCTGTCCGCTCGCGGTGCCCGGCATCACTACTATCGGGATGCTGGGCGCCGGTCTCCCGGCGTCAGGTAAATGCCGGGCGTCTACATCTAGACGCCCGGCATTTCACCCTTGCTGGGATATGACAGTCGGGAAGCCGGCTGCCGGTATTTAGGCAGTCGGCTTCCCGATTGTATACCCTTCAAATCGTACCCAATAGCCATCTTTAGCGAACAGTGGACTTTGCGACTAAGCCGTGCCATGCCATACTTCTGAGTCTGATTAGAGAAAACCCCTGTAACTGCCTGGGAACGCCAAACACATTTTTAATACATCTTCTTGGTGCATGCATCAGAATTTGTACTGCAACTCTGTACAAACACCATCAAGATATCAAAAAGATAAAAAAACACTGCATTAAAAAATATATATATATTAATCCCCACAGGAAAAACATACACAGAATAGGCCACAAAAAAAAAAAAAACATTGGCCCCCACAAACAACAAACAAACAATTGGTCTCTGCATAAGACAATAAAACACGTTGGCCTCAATGGGAAAAAATTAAACCCAATGGCCCCTGACAGAAAGGAAAAAAAACACTTTGGCCTCCGACAGGAAAAAAATAAAACACATTGGCCCCCACAGGAAAAAAAAACATACATAATTGCCCCAGTCTTCCACAGAAGACTGACCTGTCTGCAGTACTTGCTGACATCCTTGGCCCTGATCACAAGAGTGCACAAGTGCTGTTGGGAGATGTAGTTTATTGTGATTACTGCAATGCCTGGGCTGTCAACAGTAAATGTGTGTGTAACCTGGGATAGGAGGTACTGTGTCTAGGGGTTCAGGGGGTAGGGTGTAAGTGAAAGTGTATGTCCCTGGGGCCGGGAGAAAGGCAGTAGGGTGGGGAATGTATGTCCCTGGGGACAAGGGGTAGCTTAGGTCTATGGGGCCATGGAAAGAGGGGGTAATATGAGGCCCCCATTAATTTTCACGCACCCAAAAACATCGGGTTTAGCCACAAAATGTGGCTAAACCTGACTAAAGGCCTGGCCGCAGTACAAAAAGTGCCGTTTGGTACTAGTGTGTGCATGTGGTAGGGAAATTACAGTAGATTGTAAGCTCCACTGGGGCAGGGACTAATGTGAATTGCTAAATAGTTTCTGCAAAAGCGCTGCGGAAATTGTGTGCGCTATATAAAAAACTGGAAATATATAAATAAATTGCCTTCATAAAAAAACATACTGTACATAGGGGCATATTCAATTCTGCATGAGGTTTAGCAGGGAAAAAAACCTTGCGCCTCTCGGGCCCAATTTTGGATTACCGCGGGTATGCGCACTCCCGATATGTGTGGTATTCAATTGAAAAAAAAAGTGGCCGCTGGGTTTACAGAGCTGAAAACACTGCGATGCGTAAAAAATTAAATAAATTACACTTACCTGCCAAGGGGTCTTCGGTGGCCTCCCCTCCATCTTATTACTGGGGAGAGGGCTTCTGAGAGTCCCAGGTGCTGCTGGGAGGCCCCAGGGAGGCACAAGGGCTGCTGGGAGCTGTAGTTTTCCCAGCACCCATTATGGGGACGGCATGCTCACACTGGAGGGGGTAGACACACCAGGGGTCACACACACTCACTTATAAACACTCACATACACTGACATACTCACCGCTGCTGCAGGAGACTGAGTCCTGATGCTGGATGCAGAAGACAGCACTTCGGAAGGTATTACTGACTAATTAAGCTAATTGGAAACTTCCAATTGCTTAATTAGTCATAAGGAGGAGTGCCACTGGGATCCCAGAGCATTTCCCGACCTTTTTTCAAAAAATTGTGGATTTTAGCAAAAATTGGTCGTGCTCTGGAGGTGTGCAAAAAAACCCTCCCGGCGCTCAAAATAGGAAAAAATGCACACCTAATTGAATAGCAAAAATCCTGCACCTGCAGGAAAAACCTCGCAAGTGCAGAATTTTTGCAATTCTTGCCCCCAATTAAATATGCCCCATAGAATACATACCTCTATTTTAAGTGAAGTATTTCTATGATAGAAATACATAGAAATATGTTTAAAAAAGAAGAATTGGTGAACTTTCTATCTCTGGAGCTTTAGCAATATACCAGAATATTGTATAAACTACAACAGTAGATGTAATAAAAGTACAAATATTTCATACAACCCTTAGATCATTGGTCAAAGTCTGGAAGTTCAATCCTCACATTGATGGTTTTCATAACATAAAAAACAGAAACAAAGAACCAATGTGTAGTCACTTCAAATTAGGGGTGAGCGGGTTCGGATTTCTGAAATCCGAACCCCCCCGAGCCCCCCCGATCCGAGTCCGATCCGAGTCAGGCTCGACTTTTCCCGCCTGACTCGGATCTGACATCGAGGCAAAACGTCATCATTCCGCCTTCCGAGTCTCGCGGGTTTTGGATCCTATATAAGGTACCCGCGTCGGCGCCATTTTCTCACTCGGCTGTGGACAGTGAAGAGGGAGGGTGGGAGTTAGTGCTGTGTAGTGTAGTGTAGTGTAGTGCTGCTGTTGTCCACTACTTCAAAGTCCATAGGGGCTGGCTGTGTTGTGCTGTGCTGCTGTTGTTAATAGGGGCTGTGTCCACTACTTCAAAGTCCATAGGGGCTGGCTGGACTGTGTTGTGCAGTCAGTTCTCCATAGGGGCTGTGTCCACTCCAAAGTCCTGTGCAGTGTCCCAGTCCTAAAGGGGTGCTGTAGTGTTGTCCAGGGGGTGCTCTGTCCATCAGGGGTGCTCCCCCCAAGTGCTAAAAAAATAATATATTTTCTGTGTTTGTGAATTGTGTGCGCAGTAGCCGCACGTGCATCAACAAAGTAGTGCCAAGCGTGCGCCTGTGTCATAAGTAAAGGGCCGGCTGGCTTGACCGTTAAGGGTGCTGTAACCCCCGAAAGTACACTCCAGTCCAAACCAAAAAAAAAATTATTTTCTGTGTTTGTGAATTGTGTGCGCAGTAGCCGCACGTGCATCAACAAAGTAGTGCCAAGCGTGCGCCTGTGTCATAAGTAAAGGGCCGGCTGGCTTGACCGTTAAGGGTGCTGTAACCCCCGAAAGTACACTCCAGTCCAAACCTAAAAAAAAATTATTTTCTGTGTTTGTGAATTGTGTGCGCAGTAGCCGCACGTGCATCAACAAAGTAGTGCCAAGCGTGCGCCTGTGTCATAAGTAAAGGGCCGGCTGGCTTGACCGTTAAAGGGTGCTGTAACCCCCGAAAGTACACTCCAGTCCAAACCAAAAAAAAATTATTTTCTGTGTTTGTGAATTGTGTGCGCAGTAGCCGCACGTGCATCAACAAAGTAGTGCCAAGCGTGCGCCTGTGTCATAAGTAAAGGGCCGGCTGGCTTGACCGTTAAGGGTGCTGTAACCCCCGAAAGTACACTCCAGTCCAAACCTAAAAAAAAATTATTTTCTGTGTTTGTGAATTGTGTGCGCAGTAGCCGCACGTGCATCAACAAAGTAGTGCCAAGAGTGCGCCTGTGTCATAAGTAAAGGGCCGGCTGGCTTGACCGTTAAAGGGTGCTGTAACCCCCGAAAGTACACTCCAGTCCAAACCAAAAAAAAATTATTTTCTGTGTTTGTGAATTGTGTGCGCAGTAGCCGCACGTGCATCAACAAAGTAGTGCCAAGCGTGCGCCTGTGTCATAAGTAAAGGGCCGGCTGGCTTGACCGTTAAAGGGTGCTGTAACCCCTGAAAGTACACTCCAGTCCAAACCAAAAAAAAATTATTTTCTGTGTTTGTGAATTGTGTGCGCAGTAGCCGCACGTGCATCAACAAAGTAGTGTCAAGCGTGCGCCTGTGTCATAAGTAAAGGGCCGGCTGGCTTGACCGTTAAGGGTGCTGTAACCCCCGAAAGTACACTCCAGTCCAAACCAAAAAAAAAATTATTTTCTGTGTTTGTGAATTGTGTGCGCAGTAGCCGCACGTGCATCAACAAAGTAGTGCCAAGAGTGCGCCTGTGTCATAAGTAAAGGGCCGGCTGGCTTGACCGTTAAAGGGTGCTGTAACCCACAAAGTACACTCCAGTCCGAACCAAAAAAAAATTTATTTTCTGTGTTTAGCCGCACGTATATATCAAATCGATATAACATAAATGGAGGACCAAACTTTCTCCGATAAAAATAAAATAGAGAAAGATCAAGAACCACTTCCTCCTAGTGCTGAAGCTGCTGCCACTAGTCATGACATAGACGATAACATGCCATCAACGTCGTCTGCCAAGGCCGATGCCCAATGTCATAGTAGAGGGCACATACAATCCCAAATGGCAAAGTTCAGGAAAATGACCTTGAAAAAGACATTTAAATCAGCTGAAGAGAAACGTAAACTTGCCAATATGCCATTTACGACACGGAGTGGCAAGGAACGGCTAAGGTCGATCCCTAGTATGTTCATGACTAGTGGTTCAGCTTCACATGACGATGGAAGCACTCCTCCCACTAAAAAAATCAAAAGAGTTAAGCTGGCAAAAGCACAGCGAAGAACTGTGCTTTCTAAGAAGATATCACAAATCCCCAAAGAGAGTCCAAGTGTGGTGGTGGTTGCGATGCCTGACCTTCCCAGCACTGGACGGGAAGAGGTGGCTCTTTCCACCATTTGCACGCCCCCTGCAAGTGCTGAAAGGAGCACCCACAGTCCACTTGCTGATATGCAAATTGAAGATGTCACTGTTGAAGTACAACAGGATGAGGATACTGGTGTAGCTGGCGCTGAGGAGGAAGTTGGCGAGGAGGATTCTGATGGTGATGTGGTTTGTTTAAATCAGGCTCCGGGGGAGACAGTTGTTGTCCGTGGGATGAAAAAGCCCATCACGGTCATGCCTGGGCAGAAGACCAAACATTCCACCTCTTTGGTCTGGCAATATTTCTATCCAAATCCGGACAACAACTGTCTTGCCATATGTACCATATGTAAAGGTGAAATAAGTAGGGGTAGGGACGTCAACCACCTAGGAACATCCTCCCTTATACGGCACCTGCAGCGCGTTCATAAAAAGTTACTGTCAAGTTCAGAAACTTTGGCTCAGACCGTAAGCAGTCCAGGGACACCTAAATCCCGTTGTCCTGTTGTATCCAAGCGCCTGCAAACCACACCGTCAACTCCCTCCTCGTCAATTTCCTCCTTAGTCAGGATCGGAAGTAGTCCTGCAGGCCATATCACTGGCATGACTGACTCTCCTATCCGGGATTCCTCCGGAGGATCCTGCATTGCTACGCCTACTGCTGCCGCTGCTGCTGTTGCTGCTGCTGCTGGGAGTCGTTCATCATCCCAGAGAGGAAGTAGGAACACCACTACTTTTACTAAACAATTGACCCTCCAACAGTCCTTAGCGAGGAGGATGAAGTACGACAGCAGTCATCCTGAAGCAAAACGTATAACTGAGGCCTTGACTGCTATGTTGGTGTTAGACGTGCGTCCGGTATCCGCCATTAGTGCAGTGGGATTTAGACAATTGATGGAGGTAGTGTGTCCCCGGTTCCAAATCCCGTCTAGATTCCACTTCACTAGGCAGGCGATACCGAGACTGTACAGAAACGTCAGATAAAGTGTCCTCAGTGTCCTGAAAAATGCCGTTGTACACAATGTCCACTTAACCACGGACATGTGGACAAGTGGAACAGGGCAGACTAAGGACTATATGACTGTGACAGCCCACTGGGTAGATGTATCACCTTACGCAGCAACAGCAGCAGCGTCACCAGTAGCAGCATCTCAGAAACGCCAGCTCGTTACAAGGCAGGCTACGCTGTGTATCACCGGTTTCAGTAAGAGGCACACCGCCGACAACCTCTTAGAGAAACTGAGGGAAATCATCGCCCAGTGGCTTACCCCACTTAGACTCTCCTGGGGATTTGTGATATCTGACAACGCCACCAATATTGTGCGGGCATTACATCTAGGCAAATTCCAGCACGTCCCATGTTTTGCTCACACAATAAACTTGGTGGTGCAGAATTTTCTGAAAAGCGACAGGGGCGTGCAGGAGACGCTTTGGGTGGCCCGAAAAATTTCTGGCCACTTTCGCCATTCAGCGACTGCGTGCCGAAGACTGGAGAGCCAGCAAACACTCTTGAACCTGCCCCGCCATCACCTGAAGCAAGAGGTTGTGACGCGGTGGAACTCAACCCTCTATATGCTTCAGAGGATGGAGGAGCAGCAAAAGGCCATACAAGCCTATACATCCACCTATGACATAGGCAAAGGAGGGGGTATGCACCTGACTCAAGCGCAGTGGAGAATGATTTCCGTGTTGTGCAAGGTTCTTCAGCCCTTCGAACTTGCCACACGTGAAGTCAGTTCAGACACTGCCAGCTTGAGTCAGGTCATTCCCCTCATCAGGCTTTTGCAGAAGCAGCTGGAGAAAGTGAAGGAGGAGCTAAGACGGAGCGATTCCGCTCGGCATGTGGGACTTGTGGATGAAGCCCTTCATTCGCTTTGCCAGGATTCCAGGGTGGTCAATCTGTTGAAATCAGACCACTACATTTTGGCCACCGTGCTCGATCCTAGGTTTAAAGCCTATGTGGTGTCTCTCTTTCCGGCCGACACAAGCCTGCAGAGGTGCAAAGACCTGCTGGTGAACACACTGTCAGCTGAAGCGGAACGTGACACGTCAACGGCTCCTTCTTCATTTTCTCCCGCAACTGGGGCTGCCAGGAAAAAACTTAGGTATCCTAAGCAACCCGCTGGCGGTGATGCAGGGCAGGCAGGACCAAGTTTGGACATCTGGTCCGGACTGAAGGACCTGGCAACAATTTCTGACATGTCTACTGTCACTGCATATGATACTGTCACCATTGACAGAATGGTGGAGGATTACATCGGTGACAGCATCCAAGTAGGCATGTCAGACAGTCCATACCTGTACTGGCAGGAAAAAGAGGCAATTTGGAGGCCCCTGTACAAACTGGCTCTATTTTACCTGAGTTGCCCCCCCTCCAGTGTGTACTCCGAAAGAGTGTTTAGTGCAGCCGGGAACCTTGTCAGCGAAAGGCGTAGGAGGTTGCTTCCACAGAATGTGGAGAAGATGATGTTCATCAAAATGAATTATCAGCTCTTCCAGGGAGACCAGCCTCCAGAAGGTACAGAGGGACCTGTGGTGGTGGATTCAAGTGGGGACGAGTTAATACTTTGTGAGGATGAGGATGTACACACTGAAGAGGGTGAGGAATCGGTGGATGAGGAGGATGAGGATGACATCTTGCCTCCGTAGAGCCAGTTTGTGCAGGGACACATTAATTGCCAGCTTGTTTTGTGGGGGCCCAAACGAACCAATCATTTCAGCCACAGTTGTGTGGCAGACCCTGGCGCTGAAATGATTGATTTGTTAAAGTGTGCATGTCCTGTTTATACAACATAAGGGTGGGTGGGAGGGCCCAAGGACAATTCCATCTTGCACCTCTTTTTTTCTTTGCATTATGTACAGTTTGGGGCCTAGTTTTTCTAACTGCCATCCTGCCTGCCACTGCAGTGTCACTCCTAGATGGGTCACGTGTTTGTGCCGCCCACTCGTGTCGCTTAGCATAGTCATCCAGCTACCTCGGTGCAACCTTTTGGACATAAAAACACTATTGTGAGGTGTGAGGTGTTCAGAATAGACTGGAAATGAGTGGAAATTAAGGTTATTGAGGTTAATAATAGCATAGGAGCAGAAAAACCTACAAATTCTGTGATTTTAGCTGTTTTTATGCTTTTTTTCAAAAAAATACAGATCCAAAACACAAAACCCAGAACCCAAAACACGGAAGGGTGGTTTTGGCAAAACCAATCCAGATCCAAAACACGAAGAAAGATCCAGATCCAAAACCAAAACACAAAACACGAAAAGTGGCCGGTGCACACCCCTACTTCAAATACACAATAACTCTAAAACCCCTTTGATAAGAGTATCAAACTACAGAAAGTGGGAGTGAAATGATCTATATTTCCCCACGGGGTCTCCGAATATACTAAAGAGGAGAGATTCATCAAATGTAGGCGTACCTCACTCACAGTAATGAAGTGCACCAGGTATGTATAAAGGTATCTTTCACCAAATAAAACCCTGTCTGCATACCCAAATTCACAGGAAGGATGTCTGTTACCCTCTTATAAAGGTTTTATTGTTGGATGGTTTAAAGACAGACCTCCTCCACGGTTCCAGCATGTCAAATAATCCTGTGTGTAAAAAAAACTGGTGGTTTTATTGTACAGGTTGAGTCTCCCATATCCAAATATTCCGAAATACGGAATATTTTTAACATGACTGAGAAAGTGAAACCTTTGCTTTCTGATGGTTCAATGTACACAAACTTTGTTTAAAGCACAAATTATTAAAAATATAGTATAAAAATAACTTTCAGGCTGTGTGTATAAGAAACATAAATGAATTTCATATATATATACACAAACTTTTTTTGATGTAAAAAATTATTAAAAATATAGTATAAAATGACCTTCAGGCTATGTGCATAAGGTGTATGTAAAACATAAATACATTCTGTGTGTATATTGGGGCCCATTCCCAAGATATTTCATTATTTTATGCAAATATTCCAAAATACGGAATATTCCGATATCCTCTGGTTCCTAGCATTTTGGATATGGGAGACTCAACCTGTATTACAAAGCGGTGCATAAAAAACATAACTAAAAATATATAAAATACATTTGGGGCTAAAAGAGGCTATCCGGAGTAGATGGAATGCACGAACGGCTGCCAAACTAACACAACAATGTCCGGACTGAGGTCAGTGAGGAAGATGTACAAACGCGTTTCGATTCTTTGGTAATTCTTGATAGAGATATGTGGAGGCAAGTGTCAAGGTCCCAAATAAATTCTTCTTTATCCTGCTACAACAAACACTCCCCATGCCCTCTTTACACTAATGTCCAATTATTCGCAGCTAAGTGAGGGAACACTCGGCTTTTGATGGCAAGTATGAAGCAGCTCCTTTTCCTGATGACATTATTGTTATGGTGCACCTCAAGCTGTCAGTTTATTCCTTGGGCTGACTTCAGCTTTTTCCGAGGTCATTCTGACGTGGATAAGTTGACTGTCGGGGTGGTTCTTAGTGTGTGGTTTTGCTGTATTATAGATACAGATGTTCTTGATTAATTTCCCGATGTAGTTGAAAATAAAAACTAGAACCATAGAAATTCGACCACTTCAAATGTTACATTCATAGTCCAATAAGTGTATGTCTATATATTTATACATAGTGTGGCATTTGGTGTCCAGCACTCCTCTGACTTACAGTAGATTAGATTGCTCCAGTGCCCTCTGCAAAGGTAAAGTTGGGGATAGAAAAAACAGTGGCACTTAGTGTATTGTGGTGGTCCAAAAAGTGTATTCAAAGGTCACAGCATTTACCAACATTTAGGGGCCCATAGTCCATTTGCCAAGGTGACCTTTGAATACACTCTTTGGACCACTAAAAGACCATGAGTGCCACTGGTTTTTTTACATATATATAGTGATACTATATATATATATATATATTTACATTGTATATATATATCTCCCAGGGGGTTTCTTTCCAATAAATATGATAATGCCTTGTCTTTAAAAAGATATTGTAATGTGTGCGTGTATACACACACACACACACAATATATATATATATATATATATATATATGTATATTATTTTTTAAAATTATCATTTAATTAAACATTGAGTAATTATTTAAACTACAATACTTTATATAAATCATCTGGTGCAAAAACGCTAGGTGTATGAGGACATATCTGTAGTTTAAAAATAGTTTAGCAATTAAATTAATAATACAAATTGATAATAGAAATAATGGGAATGCAGTCTGCTCCAAGGTAGGTTTCCTGGGATGTAGTTTGGAAGCCGATGGTCTAAATCTCGACTGCCGGCTTCCAGACGTTCTAATCCCAGCGTCGTACTAATGACAGGCGTCTAAATCTAGACGCCTTTCATTAACCAGACGCCGGAAGACTGACGCCCAGCATCCCAATCGAAGTGATGCTGGTCGCAGTCAGCCGCCGGGAAAAGGGTTAGGTTTAGGGCTCCCAGGGGGGACTTCGGTTTAGACACCCCCTGAGAGGTTAGGGTTAGGCTAGGGGAAGGGGAGGGTTAGGGTTAGGCACCCCCAGGGGGAGGTTCGGGTTAGGCACCCCCCAGGGGACTTAGGTTTAGGCGGCAGGGAAGGGGGGGGTAAGTTTAGGCACTTAGAAGGGGGATTAGGGGGAAGGTTAGGGTTAGGCACCCCTAAGGGAGGGTTAGGGTTAGGGGGGGGAATTAGGTTAGCGATATACTTACCTTTGGGACGATCGGGATTTTCACCATTGCCAGGCTGCCGCTGTCAGAATTTGAACCGCCGGACGCAATCAGTTTCCTGTGTTTTGGTTTGAAATAGGTGATTAAATCATTAAATAGCAGGTTTAGACTAATTGATTAAATGTAATTAATATGATGAAATTTGACCTTTGGATCCTTCATCTTAGTCTATATGAGATCAAATTAGTCGTATATATGTTTATCCCTTACCAAGTATTCAACTTTAGTTTAAAATCAACATACAGTATTTTATTTGTGTTTGTTCTCCTATCTGGTTCAAGATAGAGTATAAATCAGACCTGAAATAGGATGAGCTCCTGGTAATGACCCAATTACTGTACCATAAGTTTGGTGGCAATTTGGTTTCAGTTACCTACTTGCTTTAATCGGGCCTACCTTATTATCGCTTTAAACAATTTGAACAGGCCAAGACTTTATTACTGTAGTTTAGTTTTTCTTATCATTTATTACACAGCTCTGTGCAAAGTATAGCTAATCGGTAATGAATGATTGCAGTGAAGGGGGTTCAAGGGTAGCCTAGAACTTCAACGGCACACCGGGGTGTGGCAACAAACCCATCATAATGTTGCCATGCCTTCTTTGTGATGTAGCTGTGACCCAATGGCATGCTTACTCTCCCAGAATTTCCAGGAGACTTCTAAATTTGGCGGTGTTCTCTAGTCTCATGGGAGAGTAGGCAACCAATCTGCATCCCACCACTTCTTTTGTGGATTGGCTGCGGTGCATGATCATGCAATTCATAGAGACGCAACCCTGCTACTCCTAACTAGACCTTTCAAAATATCCTAGAGACCAGAATGGGAATGTAGGCAAGTATGCCTCATTGTGATTAAGCCACGCCCCCTAGGTACAGTATGAATAAAGGTTTCTGCAAGTTTGCAATGTTTGTTCAGCATTCAGTGGGGAATAGGGATATCCTTAAGCATAACTTTGAAGTTGCAATTCCTTCATTAAATTGCATTTGTTTTTCTCCAAAAATTGGAGTGTTCTGTTTAGCTTCATTTATGTCTTCTCTTTGAATCCTGAGACCCTATTTCTGCCTCCTCTGGAAATTGACACATCGAGGGGAATTCAATTAGAGGCGAAAAGCCAAATTCGCCTGTTTTTTTGTGAAAAATTTGGCTAAAAAAAAATTAGACAAATTCAATTTCGCCTAAGTGGAAACAATTTTCCAAAAATGATTCTCCAATCAATAGATGGTGAAAAGAAATGCAAAATCTTTATTTTGGGGTGCAAACGTGGGGAAACAACTCAGACCCATTGGAACAATCCCCCAAAGGACAAATCTGCAAAAAAAAACAGAAACAAAAACCTAAGAACACCCCAAAAAAGACATGTCATTTTTGGGGTGAAAATTTAAAAAGTGGGGGGATAAACATAAAAGTAGCGAAATAGACTTCTTGGGGGTCCCCAAGTATGGGTCAGGTGTTTTTGGGATTGCAGGTGCAAGCAGCAGGTGGATTTTTCACGTTTTTTAAAAGTTCACTTTAGAGACATAAAAACATGCTAACACCCATTTTCAAGCACCCCAAATTTGACAGGAATACTTATTTTCACCAAAAAAATACAGCTTTATGCCATTCTTCACCACTTTTACAAAGATGCTAATAGCAAGCAATTTACACAACTTAAGTACCCAAAATAGTCTTATTAGGGCTACTAGGTTAATACAGTCAGGTCCATAAATATTGGGACATTGACAGAATTTTCAGATTTTGGCCTCTATTCACCACCACAATGATTTTGAAATGAAACAAACAAGATGTGATTTAACTGCAGACTTTCAGATTTAATTTGAGGGTAATTACATCCAAATCAGGTGAACGGTGTAGGAATTACAATGGTTTCTATATGTGCCTCCCACTTTAAAAGGGGCCAAAAGTAATGGGACAAACTAAACAATTCTAAATCTAATTTTCACTTTTTAATACTTTGTTGCAAATCCTTTGCAGGCAATTACAGCCTGAAGTCTGGAACACATAGACATCACCAGACGCTGGGTTTCATCCCTGGTGATGCTCTGCCAGGCCTCTACTGCAAAAGTCTTCAGTTCCTGCTTGTTCTTGGGGCATTTTCCCTTCAGTTTTGTCTTCATCAAGTGAAATGCATGCTCAATCGGATTCAGGTCAGGGGATTGACTTGGCCATTGCATAATATTCCACTTTCTAGCCTTAAAAATCTCTTTGGTTGCTTTTGCAGTATGCTTCGGGTCATTGTCCTTCTGCACTGTGAAGCTCCGTCTAATGAGTTCTGAAGCATTTGACTGAATATGAGGATATAATATTGCCCGAAACACTTCAGAATTCATTTTGCTGCTTTTGTCAGCAGTCACATCATCAATAAATACAAGGGAACCAGTTCCATTGGCAGCCATACATGCCCACGGCATGACACTACCACCACAATGCTTCACTGATGAGGTGGTATGTTTTGGATCATGAGCAGTTCCTTTCCTTCTCTTCCCTTCACTCTGGTACAAGTTGATCTTTGTCTCATCTGTCCATAGGATGTTGTTCGAGAACTGTAATGGCTTTTTTAGATGTTGTTTGGCAAACTCTAATCTGGTCTTCTTGTTTTTGTGGCTCACCAATTGTTTACATCTTGTGGTGAACCTTCTATAGTCACTCTTGTGAAGTCTTCTCTTGATTGTTGACTTTGACACATATACATCTACCTCCTGGAGAGTGTTCTTGATTTGGCCAACTGTTGTGAAGGGGTTTTTCTTCATCAGGGAAATAATTCTTTTGTCATCCACCACAGTTATTTTCCGTGGTCTTCCGGGTCTTTTGGTGTTGCTGAGCTCTCCAGTGCGTTCTTTCTTTTTAAGAATGTTCCAAACAGTTGATTTTGCCACACCTAATGTTGTTGCTATCTCTATGATGGGTTTGTTTTGATTTTTCAGCCTAATGATGGCTTGCTTCACTGATAGTGACAGCTCTTTGGATCTCATATTGAGAGTTGATAGCAACTGATTCCAAATGCAAATGTCACACCTAGAATCAACTCCAGACCTTTTACCTGCTTAATTGATAATGAAATAACGAGGGAATAGCCCACACCTGTCCATGAAATAGCTTTTGAGTTGATAGTCCCATTACTTTTGGCCCCTTAAAAAGTGGGAGGCACATATTGAAACCGTTGTAATTCCTACACCGTTCACCCGATTTGGATGTAATTACCCTCAAATTAAATCTGAAAGTCTGCAGTTAAAGCACAACTTGTTTGTTTCATTTCAAAACCATTGTGGTGGTGAATAGAGGCCAAAATCTGAAAATTCTGTCAATGTCCCAATATTTATGGACCTCACTGTATATCTTTTTCTGGGGTACAGACTGATTTCCCCAATTCTTTCAGTACTTTTCGCCTGTTCCACATTCGCCTATTTCTGTTTTTGCCTGTTTTGCAATTGAATTAGGCGAAAAGCGGGGACGAGCACGGAAAAAATTTGCCTCTGAAACAGGCGAATGAAGCGAACAGTCGGACAGGTGAAAACTTCGCCTCTAATTAAATATGGCTCATTAAGTCCCTTCATAGGGAATAAAATACTATGATACTCAAGGGGTGGAACGCCTCCACCACTGCGCTCTCATAAATGACATTTACTGTCTTTCACTAAATAGGGGGTATTCATGAAAGCTTGGAGAGAGAGAAAATTGACATGTAAAAAAAAAATATAAGTCACAGAAGTGTACTTATCATTTATTAGGAACATCTGAATGATTATCCATCACCAAAGTATAGTAAATAGTATCAATAGATGTTTGCAGATAGCGCTGGTTATACCGTAATTGACACTTACAGTATCACCTCTTCATACATTTGCCCCAAGCAGACAAAAGGGAAAAGAGGCAGGTACAGTAAGGGGGAGGGGGCTCATGCTATTGGTAAAACAAACAGCATGGAGGGGAAGAGGGAATCAGCATTGGGCTGAGGAAGAAAAGGACCCGCACTGGATGACAATCATTTATTATGTTCTGGTTACCTTGTACTACTGTTGATTGTTTATTTTATATCTTATATCCAACAGCATATGATGCTAATAAACATGAGGGTGCTAACATAAAACAATCTATCTCCAATTATGACATGATGCTAGACACAAAACAAGTATAGAGGAGACATATGAGGTGGTGCATTCTGTTTTATTTCTAGTTAAAATATAATCATTTTTTACAAGCTAAAATTTTTTTTTCTAAAGATGACCTTTTTCTTGACTTACTGTCTGCTGCGCTTGGATCTGGACTCTGAGCACAGCCTCCTATTTTGGGAAGTCCACTGTGTGGTCCAAGTACAGCTCAGAAAGAAAACCAAACACAGTGGCTAGTGTGCATTCACAGGCTTCTGTCTGTATGCAGAGAGCCATCGTACGGCGCACAAGTCAGCACGCCCAATAGATGAAGCAGGGAGGCGGAGATGGAGAGAGGCGTACAGCCAATGCCCATTTGAAGGGGAGTCAACGTTGGGGTGGTACTGAGCATGTGTGCTATACTTTTAGAAACGTAATTGCCGTGTGCTGCCTTCCTTCAGCAATAGGCAGCACACAACCCAATCTTTAACATTACAGGTGCCAACAGCCATCCTAAAGCACTGAAAATGCGACCGGTCCAAGGGTGTCTGTCCCCGGGCCAATCCACCCCTGTTTGTGGGCACTATTTCTTTCATATTTTAGATTTCACATTTAATTTTTTCATACATTTCATACTTTCTATCTACCCAACGTCGTCCAACCAGTAAGACACACCTGCATTTTTAAGACCACCCCTGTCACCTCCCCCAAACGCTTGCTAGCTGTCAATCATTTCTGTGCGCTCCCTGGCTTGCGAGTGCCATCACAATGCAATCGCATGCATTTGCTATGCTGCATATGCACAGGATAAAAATCACCTGGCTGCATTAATGTTTGCAATTGCGATCCAAGCTGAATCGGGCCCAAAGTCCCAACTCAGTTCTTCTCCCCAAATTCGTAACATGGATCTAAAAACAGGATCTCACATATTTTGGATTGCATTTAAGTCCCTCCCTCATGATTTTAGGTGCTGTGAGGGGGTCAAAATTGAGTGGAAATGACTGTAAATTAATGTTAGTGATGTTAATAATACTATAGCAACAAAAACAGGTCGAAGTTACATGATTTTGGCTATTTTTATAATTTTTGTAAGAAATCCCAAACCATAACCGAATCCGAACACTTGAGGGTGGTTTTACCAAAACATATTGATGATTTAGAACCAAAACAAAACACGGGGTCTGCGCAAATCTCTAGTTTTTACTGCAAATGAAAAGCACTGGAGTCCTCTTGAAGAAAAGCACTAAACTGTATAAATAAATATTAATATTTTTATTATTATTAATATTATTATTATTATTATTAGATAAGCTTACAAAAATTGCACTGTAAAATGAGAAAGAAAACAAATCCACAACATTAATTAATTAGTCTGTGATTATATTAAGCTTTTATATAAATCAAAATGATTTGGTGTTACACTAAATGCTATATTTTATAGGGGCAATTTGCTTGTTTTTTCATTCTCTAAGGAGCAGTACCTTGTTATGATGGCTAAATCATTTTCTTTTTATTTATACAAGAAAAACACTTTACAAAATGGTTTAAGATTATGTCTGCCCACAAAATTTAAAATTTTCAATTGATATGTTAAAAAATATCTAATTCATAAAGTCTAATCAGTATTTAGGTAAATGTTTTGAAAACAAAGTTAATATTATTCATGTAATTTATTTCTCTATAGTATTACAGTATAAATGTGTCAGTAAATCACAGTACAATGCAATGACTGCTGTAACCTATGAAATATAAACTCATATAGTTCATTTTGTTTAACACATAAATTAAGCTGAAGAAACATGGATGCATTTTATAATTACTGTGATCCCAGCACTTCATTTGAAAGCATGCTGTTTTGAATCCTAATACTTTTTAATTGGAGCAGATGTTATCATGGAATTAGTAAATTTTAGTTTAGAGTTTTTTTTTTATTTGATTGTATCTTAATGCTATGTTAATGAAGCTGGAATTTTTACTTAATCTAACAGAGTGCATATCTAATTAGCAGATGTAATTAATCAATCATATGGAACACGGTTCTAATACATGGGGTTATTCTTTTTTTATCTTAATAATAAATGCCAGGATAAAGTGGATTACCCAAACAGTAACTTTGCTACTACTACTGTATGTTTTTTATTTCTAAAAACTCCATTAATGATATTGTTCAATTTATAATTAACCCGAGATGAGCAAGATCTCCTGTTGGGTAAAGGCTCATTTAATATCTGAGAATAATTTAAACAACACAATTAAAAAATATATATTTTGAAATAAACAAATTATTTATACAATGGTAAATGTATAAAAATGGACATTTGCATTTTTTAATAAAAAAAATATACAATAATACACAGCAATTAATTATATAAATTTATTTTCATTTTTTGTGAACTTTCTCAGATGATTTAAAACTTTATTTGATGAATAGCAATAGTGAGCTTAAAATGATTCATGAAAACATTTTTTGTTAAGAATTGTAAATAATTCTCAATCCAAGTGCATAGATAAAGAAGATGGTATAGAGAAGACTTTTTCAACAACCAAACTTGACTAGTTATGGGTGAAATTGTTTTCAGAATTTGCTGGAGTTTGGGAGAGTTTTTCACATATTCATTTAAAGAATGAAATGTGGGAAGTTATCATACTGTTAGTGTAAACCTAGGCTAGAACACTTGTCATTGCCAGCAACTCTAATGCAAATACTTTGAGCTCACTTTGGGAAGAAATGTATCTTCTAAAGAGCACAGGTGGAAAAGTTAACCATAGCAACCAATAAGATTCTACCTGTCATTTTATAGAATGTTCTAGATAAATTATAGGTAGAAGCTGAGTGGTTGCTATAGGTAACAACACCACATGTCCTCTTTAGAAGGTTTGATACATCTCCCCCATTGAGTTGCGGGAGTTCATATTTACCAGAGCTGTGAAGAAGATTGTAAAGTCAAAGAGAATTGATCAACATCTTAAAGAAGCATAGTGAGTCTTGTTTTATCTTTCCAAAACAGAAGAAAAAATAAGCAATTATCTGCAATTATCAAATGATCATGTAACTAGTGGTAGACTAAAGCTAGGTACACACTATATGCTATATCGTACAATATATCATTCCAACATGATTTGGAATGATGTATCATACACATCATATAGTGTGTACACCTGATCCATCGTTCACATCATATAGTATGTACACCTGCTCCATCGTTCACGGCGGTAATTCTTCACATTGTCCCATCTGCTGTTCTGCAGCAATGCAATGAACAACATGGTCCTGTTATATGCAGCATCTAAAAACACAGAAACATTGTGCCATCATACACAGGATTGTGCAGTGTGTACAGCATCAATTTTGTATCATTACATAGCATCGCTGCTTGGTTGCATATAGTATAGTGTGTACCCAGATTAAAACCGATGGGGACAAAAAGGCAACAGTTCAATAGTTATATTGTGCATATTATGTACTGTATTAAATGGTGTAACCCACACCTAATTTTAAATTATTATGGATAGTAGACCTTGGATAGCTGTTATCTATGACCTATTGCTTTTATATGGTCAGGACACTCCCAGGCGACTTATAATATTATTAATATCCTTATAATTTCTCATAGGGGTTGCATTAACACAACTTTACTAGACTCAATTTAGAGACTGATGCATTCTTTAATAGCATATTTGTTAAACTTTAAAGTAAAAATAGCAATTGCTACTTAATTTATATGAGAAATGTGAGCTTATATATTACTTCACATTGGTTCTTATTATTACTAATTATTGCAATTAATTAAAGATCCATTACCTTTTGTGTTTGTATATATGTATATATATATATATATATATATATATATAGTCCAGCAAAGGTCCGGCACTCCCAATAACTCACAATAACGTTTAGAGGTGCCCTCACAAATATAGTGATATAGCCATGCAAGGGTGCGGCACTCTCAGTAAATAAAACACGACAACTGTGTCTTCAAAGATCAACGTTTCAGTACATTTGGCGTACTATCTTCAGGATACAGATATATACAGTGATTTCTTACCTTAAATACTATCACCACTCGTGGACCGCGCCGGAAACGGGACCAGCCACCCGTCCGGAGTCGGCTACAAATGACGTCATCACGTCCGCACTGTCGCGGGTGTGTGACGCAGTGCGCACCCATCACCAGGCAACCAAAGCAAACAAATCCAAACAGCGCTGAAATAATGATGTAAACAAAGCGGACAGATAAAAAATGGCATATCTACATAAAAAATATAAGGACATGCATCAAATATCTAAAGATTGAGAAGCAGCATAATTTTAGGGGATAGCAAATCTAAACATGACATGTCTACATAAGGCACAGCCAAACATATATCATATATGTAAGAAAGCTTAGCAAAATATCGAAGGTATAAACCATGGCAAGGTTAAATATTAGTTAAAAACAAGATAATGAAATAGCATCATTTAAACCTCTAGGGGAAATAACATCCAGGCGGTGAATCCACCTCGCTTCGCGCTGTAATAAAAGACGACCACGATCACCCCCCCTCTTAGGTGGTGGGATGTGGTCAATCATGCGATAGCGCAGGCTAGCGAGATTGTGCCCAAATTCAAGAAAGTGACGTGCTACGGGTTGTTCACTCACGCCATTAGCCAGCGCTGTTCTAATATTAGAGCGATGCAGAGCCATACGCTCTTTGAATTTACGCTGGGTTTTGCCAATATATGACAACCCGCATGGGCACAAAATTTGGTAAATGACATGTGTACTGTTGCAGGTCAAATGGAACAATATCTCATATTTTTTCCCGGAATGTGGGTGATAAAAACTATTTCCCGTAATGAGATACCTGCAAGTGACACATGAACACTTAAAACAGCCTGGTTTTTGAGTTGCTAAAAAATGTTTCTGAGGTTTATCGATGGAAATGTCTGCCTTAACTAGGAGGTCACGCAAGTTACTCCCCCTAGAATTATTCTTACATCAGACAGGGGCAGGGCATCGTCCCTGCTAACGATCGGCCAATGTTTTTGCATAATATTATTAATGTCAGTAGATTTGGTATTGTAACGTTTGACCCAGGGTAACACATTGCTAGTCATCAATTTCTGATTCTTATTCAATAATGTGTGTCTATCCAGTGCTAAAACTCTATTTTTAGGATGTAACAGATTGGCATGATCATATCCACGAGACAAAAACTTATTGATCAACAGATCAATTTGAGTACCAGCCATATCAATATCACTGTTGATCCTCATAATTCTCAACATCTGAGAATATGGAAGGCCCAACTTAAGGCCCAGAGGATGACAACTGGACATGTGTAATAATGTGTTACGGTCAGTAGCCTTAGCAAAATATCGGGAGGGGAGGGGGGGTGATCGTGGTCGTCTTTTATTACAACGCGAAGCGAGGTGGATTCACCGCCTGGATGTTATTTCCCCTAGAGGTTTAAATGATGCTATTTCATTATCTTGTTTTTAACTAATATTTAACCTTGCCATGGTTTATACCTTCGATATTTTGCTAAGCTTTCTTACATATATGATATATGTTTGGCTGTGCCTTATGTAGACATGTCATGTTTAGATTTGCTATCCCCTAAAATTATGCTGCTTCTCAATCTTTAGATATTTGATGCATGTCCTTATATTTTTTATGTAGATATGCCATTTTTTATCTGTCCGCTTTGTTTACATCATTATTTTAGCGCTGTTTGGATTTGTTTGCTTTGGTTGCCTGGTGATGGGTGCGCACTGCGTCACACACCCGCGACAGTGCGGACGTGATGACGTCACTTGTAGCCGACTCCGGACGGGTGGCTGGTCCTGTTTCCGGCGCAGTCCACGAGTGGTGATAGTATTTAAGGTAAGAAATCACTGTATATATCTGTATCCTGAAGATAGTATGCCAAATGTACTGAAACGTTGATCTTTGAGAACACAGTTGTCGTGTTTTATTTACTGAGAGTGCCGCACCCTTGCATGGCTATATATATATATATATATATATATATATATATACATAGTGTAGTATTTTTAATATTAGTTCAATATATGAGAAGTCCCTCTTGTGCACCAGTCAGGTATAAAGCGAGATTTTTAAATATATAGCCCACTCTTATGATTTTAAAATAAGCAAGATCCAAAGGGGCACACTCAAAAAGTATATGTTACAGGCGCTATATGTTTCCCATGTATGGTCTATTTAGATATACCAATGAACAGCTGATATACAGTAGCTGCCCTTACAATATAGGTCTGGACACCTATATATATTGGGAATAGAAATTTAAAATAATAAGGCAGCTCATATACAGTTACTAGTTTGAAAATGTAGAAACATTAATTTATTAATAAAATAATATAATATAAAATTTAAAAATATTTAAAAAAAATGGCAATCCAGTCCACGGAGGACTAATCAGAGGTGACATAAGGTACTAAAAATAAATTATGTGGCCTCAGATAAAAAGTACAAGTCCAGTCACATTCAATAAAGCTTTAGTGAAGTAAGGAAGCACAATGTAGTTATATTAGAAAGCATGAATAGAAAGCAAAGGTTATTGTCAATGCAGGTGACAATTGATGTAGCAGATAAACTGTCTAATAATATTCTGCGTATCCGATGTTGTGGGACACACACCACCGTCCACGATGATATTTTGCTTGGTTCTCATACTTTGATACTTCTTGCATTAGGTGAACACTGCATGGCTACACACAGAAGGTAAATATAGTACTCACTTTTAAGTGCAATTTCCACACTTGATCTCTGATTCCTTGACTCCAGGGCCTAGGACCACATTGGAGTGCAGCAGAGCAGTCTCCCACTTCTTAACAGGGACAAATAGATTGTGCAAGGTGCAGCTACAGTCTGCTCTGCTGCACTCACTAGCTTCCCGCTTCTGGCCTGTGGTCTAAATGTGAGTCACCCCACATGAAGTCACTGACGCATTTCTCCTCCCTATGAAATGACAGTTTCATAAAAAAATTGACAAGTCCCACTATCCATGGACTTTTTATTTCAGAGTGCACCGATAGGAGTAATTCCAGTTAATTATACAACAAGTGTCCATACATGTTGTTACCAAAATATTATTTTCAGCTAGTAGGACCTTATCAATGCAAAACCTCTGGACTTGGTATAGATCTACCATACATTATATCAAAGCATATTTACAACAGTATCTTTAAACTTTTAATCTAGTCCACAGTAAGGTGTTTGCAGATAAAAATTGAGCTATTAACAGCTCCACATCCTAATTCTTTTTCTATTATTGTTTGCTACATATAGTTCTATATTACTTATTTTTGTATTTATTTATTTATTTTGTTAGAATTAATATTTACATTTTTATTTGAATATTTCAAACCTGACCCCTAATATACTCAGAACTAACATATTAGTTTGTCATCTGAAAAAATGTACAGTGCCCTGCTAACATATCCACCCCCTTGGCTTTTTACCTTTTTTGTTACATTACAAGCTGTAATTTATTTATTTTATTAATCTGAATTTTATGTGATGGATCTGCACAAAATAGTCTAAATTGGTGAGGTGAAATGAGAAAAATATATATAAAAACAATCTTTATAAATAAAATTCTGAAAATTGGCATGTGCATATGTAATCACCCCCTTTGCTATGAAGACCCTCAAAATTTCTGGTGTAACCAATTACCTTCAGAAGTCACATAATTAGTGAAATGAAGTCCAGCTGTGTGAAATCTAAGTGTCACATGATCTGTCAGTATAAACACACCTTTTCTGAAAAGCCCCAGAGGCTGCAACACCACTAAGCAAGAGGCATCACACCATGAAGACCAAGGAGCTCTCCAAACAAGTCAGGGACAAAGTTGTTGAGAAGTACAATTCTGGGTTGGGTTATAAAAAAAAATATCCAAATCTTTGATGATCCCCCAAAGCACCATCAAATCCATCATCATCAAATGGAAAGAACATGGTACCACAATAAACCTGCCAAGAGAGGGGCCACCCACCAAAACTCACAGACCGGGCAAGGAAGGCATTAAGCAGAGAGGGCAGCACAGAGACCAAAAGGTAACCCTGAAGGAGCCGCAGAGTTCCACAGCAGAGACCGGTGTATCTGTGCCTGTGACCACAATAAGCCGTACACTCCATAGAGCTGGGCTTTATGGAAGAGTGGCCAGAAAAAAGCCGTTACTTAGTGATACAAATAAGAAGACACGATTTGAGTTTGCCAAAAGGCATGTGGCGACTCCCCAAATGTATGGAGGAAGGTGCTCTAGTCAGATGAGACTAAAATTAAACTTTTCGGCCACCAAGGAAAACGCTATGTCTGGTGCAAATCCAACACATCCCATCACCCCAAGAATACCATCCCCACAGTGAAACATGGTGGTGGCAGCATCATGCTGTGGGGATGTTTTTCAGCAGCAGGGAATGGAAAACTGATTTGAGTCGAGGGAAAGATGGATGGTGCTAAATACAGGGATATTCTTGAGCGAAACCTGTTTCAGTCTGCCTGTGATTTGAGACTGGGATGGAGGTTCACCTTCTAGCAGGACAATGACCCCTAGCATACTGCTACAGCAACACTCAAGTGGTTTAAGGGGAAACATTTAAATGTGTTGGAATGGCCTAGTCAAAGCCCAGATATCAATCCCAGATATCAATCCAATTGAGAATCTGTGGTCAGACTTGAAGATTGCTATTCACAAGCGGAAACCATGCAGCATGGTGCAATTTTGCCTTGAGGAATGGGCAAAAATCCCAGGGGCAAGATGTGGCAAGCTCATAGAGACTTATCCAAAATGACTTGCAGCTGTAATTACTGCAAAAGGTGCCTCAACAAAGTACTAACTTTAGGGGGCTGAATAGTTATGCACGCTGAGGTTTTCTGTTATGTTGTCCTAAATGTTGTTTGATTCACAATATAAAAAAAAACACAACTTCACAGTTGTTGGCATGTTCTGTGAATGAAATGATGCACACCTTCAACCAATCCATTTTAATTCCAGGTTGTGAGGTAACAAAACATGAAAAATGCAAACGGGGTGAATACTTTTGCGAGGCACTGTATATACTGTATCTCTATTCTCCCATTAACCAACATAGGGCTAAAAAGAGGGACAACAACCATAACATCACAGGTGGATAGATAAAGGAGATAAATAAGAAAAAATAGTGCTGATAGGGTAGTAATGCAATGGCACCCAAAAGAATATATAATAATAAATATATCAATAAATACAAGAAAAAATATTAATCACATAAAAGCAATAGATAGAAAAATAAATAAGTATAAAAAATATTTAAATATTATTTAGTTCAGTAGTGTCATTCAGTCCAAATGGATTTAAACTCCACAGCCTAAAAACAAAATCCAATATGCCTGTGTTTTACATAGTAAGCTGAAACAATCTCCTCCCCTATCTGTACAAGTCAGGAAACTGTCAATTTAAAAAATATATTTTTCTAAATCATTGACAGGAAATTGGTACTTTTATTTTTAGCATGTTTATGCATGAGAATTTTTTGTCTCCCATATTTGAAAAAAAAACCTTTGGTTTCTCAGGCAAACAATTTAGATGTTTCATCATTGGTTTAACTGTATAGATATTTTTCTTCTTTTTATACATGGTACTATAGGTGCAAGTTTTTGCTTCAAACTTTCTGATTTCCTATGTGTAACTTTCATATCTTTCCCTAATGAGTGACAAAAGATAGATTTTTTTTTGTTATTTTCAAGATCTAGTTTCTAAGAGATAATAAAGGCCTCCAGACATTTACAATTAATTAATTAATTAATTAAATTAACTTTTTGGATTATTATTAAACATGCCTTCAAATGGCTACTTTTATAGTTAAGAAAACTATTGGTATCATCCTTTTTAAAAAGGTTTCTGTACAGTTACTGTACAATCATTTCATACCAGCAGTTCAATACCCAAAAACTGAATATGTGTATTATTACTATGGGTGCTCATGAACTTTAAACCATATAAATTATAATTTAGAGATAATTAATATGAGTTCACAAGCATCTTTAGTAATGCACATATTCAGTTTTCAGATATTGCGCTGCTGGTACGAAATGTTTACAACTGTACAGAAACCTTTTTAAAAAGGATGATACCAATAGTTTTCATAACTATAAAAGTAGCCATGTGAAGGCATGGTGTAATAATATTCCAAAAGTTAATTCCTCCGTATTAAACATAATTGTTCTGATGACGCCAGTCATCAGAAATACATACAGATGCTATGTACTATACATCTTTTCTCGAACAGGGTTGTCTTGTAGTGTACATATTTTTGATGATGCCCTCAAAGATACAAATAATAAAAATTGAGAAAGCCTTCTATGTCTGGAGGCCTCTATTATTCCACAGAAACTGCATCTTGAAAATAACAAAGGGAATCTCACTTTTGTCACTCAGTATAATACACAAACTTCTATGATAAGAAAAATAATGCCTCTATCTTACAAGCAGATTCCATCTTAGGTGCCCTATTAGGGAAATATATGAAGGTTACACATAGGAGATTGGATATTTTAAGGAAAAACTTCCAAATAGGGTGTATAAAAAAAGAAAAATATCTAAACAGTAAAACTGCATATGGAACACATAAACATTGGTTGCCTGAGAACCAAAAAATTTTTTTAAATGCGCTAAATATAAAAATACTAATTTACTGTCAACAGTTTCCAAATATTTTTTTTAAATTGACAGTTTTATGAATTGTACAGTACATCGACCTTTGTAATTTTTAATAGAGTGTGGGTGTGGATAACAGTATATCAGACAGACTACACGTACCCACAACAAAAGATTTATTGAACATTGAAGAAATGTTTTAAATGAAAATATAACACATAAGCTTTCGAGTCATGTGGTTGGATATGATATAGGGAATATAAGTAATATCACATTAAAGGTGATTGAACAAGTTAGAGCTACAGATAGGAATGTAGATCATTTTACTTACTATATAAAACACAGGCATTTTGGATTATTTTAGGCTGTGGAGTTTAAATCCTTTTGGATTGAATGACACTACTGAACTGAATAATATTGAAATGTTTTTTATTTATTTATTTTCCTCTCTATTGCTGTTATGTGATTAATATTTTTCCCTGTATTAATTTATATATATTTTTTTTAAATTATATCTCTTGATGTTTGTATATTTTGGTCATAGTGTTTTGCATCTCATTGCATTACTGCACTATCAGCAATATATTTTCCTTATTTATCTCCTTTATCTATCCACCTGTGATGTTATGGTTGCAGTCCCTCTTTTAAAGCCCTATGTTGGTTATCAGGGGTAATATATATATATGCATATTCTCAGATGACAAACAAATATGTTAATTCTGAGTATATTGGGGGTCAGATCTGAAATATACTTTATTGTATCAATTAGTACAAATAAAAAGATTGTAAATAATAATTATAACAAAATAAATAATAAAATAGTTATAAATAATTATATGTAGCAAACAATAATATAAAATAATTTGGATGAGGAGCTGTTGATAGCTAAATTTTTATCTGCAAACACCTTTAGGTGGACTAGATTTAAAATAGTGGGACTTGTAAATTTTCGGATGAAACCGTCATGTCATAGGGTGCAGAAACACATCATATAACTGCCTGTGTGACAAGCAGGATGTAGTTGACATCTCAGCATGTGGGCTGCCGACCGCCAAAATACTGGCACCGGAATCCCAACCGCCGGCATCCCAAAGGTAAGTATCGAGGGTTAGTGGGAGGGTTAGGTTTAGGGGTTAGGCACTAGGGGGAGGGTTAGGGTTAGGCACTAAGGGGGAAGTGTTAGGTTTAGGGTGCGGGGAGGGGAAAGTTAGGTTTGGGAACTAGGGGGAAGGTTAGGGTTAGGCACCTGCAAGGCAGCATTAGGCATAGGGATCAGGGTTAATGTTAGGGTCACTTACCTAGTGCTGTCGGGATTCTCAAAGTTGGGATGCCACTATCGGTATTCTGACCAGCACCATCCCGGCCCCCAGGATTCCATATCCATCCCGTGACACACATATGGAATGCAGGCTGGAAGAAGGAAGCTACAGTAGTGAGCGGAGCAGATCTGACTGTAGCAGTACCCTGCAAATACCCAAAGACTCCTACCTACAGTATTATACATATATGGTAATAATATAATAATAATAATAATAATAATAATAATACATTGTAAAAAAAAGTCCTAATCCCTTTCTCTGGACAACAACCATTTATCACACTCATTTCTATGGGTGGACATAACAAACAATCACTATTCCAGAGGTTCCCAAACTCAGTCCTCAAGGCACCCCAAAGGTCCAGGTTTTAAGGATATTCATGCTTGGGCACAGGTGTCTCAATTAGTGCCTCAGTCTTTTGATTTAACCATCTGTGCTCAGCCATGGATAACCTTAAAACCTGGACTGTTAGGGTGCCTTGAGGACCGAGTCTGGGACCCTCTACACTATTCCATATAAGAGAAAAACATTTATTGACACTCCTGGACATCTCCCATCATTTAATAATGCATAGAACATAGAAAGTACTGCACACTAGTTGGGGCATCAGTGTGATCAGTCTTATCTTGCCAGTCAGTGATCCTCGGGTACTGTATGTGGTGGTGGCCTGAGGTATTGAGGGAAACATCTTGTCTGGCCCAATGCTCTGAAGTCCATAATCCTGTGTGGTCTAATGTGTTGCAGTCCAAATGTACAGTATTAAGCACAGATCAAATATACATCCTCAGCATAAGTTAAGAGCCAAGAAAAAAATATTACAGGTTGCACTACTGACTTACAGTACACTAACTTACACTGACTGGGGTTCTAAGAACCAGCAGCACACTCACAATGAACAATCAAATGCAGGTTTTTTTTATATAGAAGCTGTAAATGTTTCATTATATATTCTTAGGTCACAGGTCAAATATCATTATAACAGCAGTAGACTTAATCATCACAGTGTGGCTGTCACTCCGTCAGTCTCTCTTATTAGATATTGTAAGAGACCAGCTCCCTAGAGAACTTATCACAAATTACATTTAGCGGGGACAGAGTTTAAATCTATTAATGATGTGCATAGCAATACGCTGACATCTTTCACAGCAGATGGACGGATCTTGTATACAATATGGGAGTGTAGTACTCACATAAAGTGAGGCACCGGATTGTGACTTGTGAATTTGCATTTTTGACTTATACTTACGATATTCTGGGCATATACGTATAAAAAAAGGTTGAGATGAACATATGGAAGCACTAATTTCCTTACTACATTTCACTATCACTTAATGTTATTGTTAATGAATAACATTTTTCACAAAGAGCGATTTCCTCTAATTGTGACATGAGTCCTCTGGTTACAATATGGGATATGATATAATAGTAATAAAAAAAATAGTGTATCTTTTTTTTGTAGCCTTTAAGTGTCGAACTTCCCAATGATGGATCTTGAAAAACAATCTGTCACTCTAATGCTTGTAGGTAAACCTGCCATTTAAGTGTTAAACATTAGGTCACCAGTCACCATGTGGACATATAAGATGTTGACATTAGAATCACAACATGGTGCAAATGATAATGACAGATAAAATATCTACATGATAACAATGCTGACAAGCCATTTTTAAAGTAACTCTAATGCTACCATTAAGCCTGGCCGTAATGCTACCCTAACCCTAACGCTAATTCTAACCGTAATGCTAACTTCCACATTTTACTATGTTGATATATCAACATATTTTCAGATGTTGACATTTCAACTATGTCAACTCCATAACATTTCACACTCTGATGCCGACATTCTTACTGCATATTCCCATTTACTAAGCTGCTGTGGCCTGTGTGACTGTCTACCACTGGTACACATCATTTTTCATACTAGTGCGATACACTCACCACTGAAGTTGGCGATTGAATATTGTGGCCCTCACTACAAAAAGTAACCAATTGCTCAGTGAAAAGTAGAGATGGATATTAGTTGTATGGGGCTCTTGTGGGTCAACACATTTGTTCTTTCATGTTGTGTACACATATCGGTATCTGGTCCCACGTGGTCACGTTCTTCTTACTGGGGGGGGTTGCAGGAGGTGCAAACTGCTTTTTGTGCAGTGCCAGTTCCCTCACAATGTCAGGAGCCAAGTGCTGCACTTAATACTATAGTGCAGTACTGCACTTCTGTCACTAAGTGGGAGTCTGTACCTTGGTGTCACCCCTCGGTGGGTGACACCCGGGTGTGGCCCGCACCAACTTGTGACGCCACTGCCCTAACCATCTCCATTAGTGCCTAAATCTAACCCCCCCTTACTGCCTAACCCTTCCCCCCCCTGGTGGTACCTAAACCTAACCCCCCAGAGCCTAACACTAATCCCCCCCATGGTGTCTAAACCTAACTCCCCCGCAGCATAAAATTATACATACCCTCTGTACCATCGTTTGGGATGCCGAACGTCAGGAATTAGACATTGGCATCTAAAACCACGTCTGGATTCCGGCATTGGTCTTTAGTAGTACTTCAAGATTTAGGTGTTAGTATTTTGAAGGCCGGCATCCCAAACATATCAAGTGGTCAGAGAGCATGTTCTTCTCACTCTTCACATTTATTTAGCATGAAAGCGCAATATTATAGTTTTATATTATAGTATCAGTATTTTAGTATCAGTATTATAGTTTTTTACGAAACAGTTCTACACTATGCTACTTTTTTTCTTGTTTTGCACATATTGTCACAAGCAAAATATAAACAGAATAGTGCACTAATATAAATTTACATTCAATAAGGTAAATATGCTGTAAATAATCATATATAACTATGGATGGAGTAACATTTCATAAATTAAATACATAAAAAAATGCATTAAAAAATTACACAATACAATTCATATGTCATACTGTACATTTAGCAGGATTCCTCACCCAATATTGTATCCATGTATGCATAATAAATAAATAAATAATGATTCAGTAGAAGACCTGTTCCTATATATGCTTCCAGAATCAGTTATTAATTAGTCAGTAGTCTTAATAAATCTCATCTCAATAATTGAGACTGTCCAATAGGCATATAATTATGTATCTTCATTGATAGAGGGATGATATCTCAAGCTTACTGTATGTTCTTTATTATGCAAGAACATAAAAAAAGCTTTGCGAAAGCTGCAACTATTGTGCAGCGAAACGCGTCAGTGTATACTGCCTTTACCCACATATTAGGATTGTAGAACTGGTATTACTTGAAAGCTTGAACCAGCTTTCCAGGTTTACAAGAGTGAAACAGCCATATGGGATTTTCCATCAAACTCTCTCTCTGACTGTGCCGACTATAGACACTGTAATCATCTGAGGGCTCCAACCTTGCATAATAGAGAACATAAACTTAAGAGATCATCCCTCTATAGGTGAAGAGACATGGTAATTGTATGCCTATTTGACAGCCCCAATTATGAGATTTATCAGTTTATGAAATTTTACTCCATCCATAGAATATTTACAGCATATTTAACTTATTGTATTAAAAATTATATTACAGTAATGCTACTATTCTGTTTATATTTTGCTTATAGCTAAGGGACCGACTATCCCTATTTTGAGTAGCTGCTTGGCCAAACAGATCTTATAAGCGCCTGTATACAACCGTGATTGGTATCTATATTTTGCAAATACACATACAGTATTATCATGATACTGTGAGGTGGAGATAGGAGGAGTGCAACAAAAGATTCACAAGTATACATCTGTTATTTACAACTCACCACTGCCATCACTGCTCATAGAAACATTAGTCACCACTGCCATCACTTGTCATGGCATCACATCTCACAGGTGCCATTACTGCTCAGAGAATCACTATTCACAGCTGCCACAACTTCTCATAGCACCACTTCTCACAACTGCCATCACTGCTCATAGAATCACTACTCACCACTGCCATCACTGCTCATAGCATTACTTCTCACAGCTGCCATCACTGCTCATAGAATCACTACTCACCACTGCCATCACTTGTCATAGTATAACTTCTCACAGCAGGCATCACTGCTCATAGAATCACTACTCACCACTGCCATCACTGCTCATAGAATCACTACTCACCACTGCTCATAGAATCACTACTCACCACTGCCATCTCATGTCATAGCATTACTTCTCATAGCTGCCATCACTGCTCATAGAATCACTTCTCACAGCTGCCATCACTGCCCATAGAATCACTACTCACAACTGCCATCACTGCTCATAGAATTAATTCTCACAGCTGCCATCACTGCTCATAGAATCATTACTCACCACTGCTCATAGAATCACTACTCACCACTGCCATCATTTGTCATAGCATTACTTCTCACAGCTGCCATCACTGCTCATAAAATCACTTCTCACAGCTGCTGTCACTGCCCATAGAATCAATACTCACAACTGCCATCACTTGTCATAGCATCACATCTCACAGCTGCCATCACTGCTCATAGAATCACTACTCAACATTGCTACTTATTACTGCCATCAATGCTTATAGCATTGCTACTTACTACTGCCATCAATGCTTATACCATCGCTACTTACTACTGCCATCACTGCTCATAGCATCACTACATACTACTGCCATTACTGCTCATAATACTACAGCCATCACTGCTCATAGCATAACTACTTACTACTGCCATCACTGCTCATATTACTAGTGCCATCACTGCTCATAGCATCACCATTACTACTGCCATCACTGCTCATAGCATCGCTACTTACTATTGTGGTCACTGCTCATAGCATCGCTACTTACTACTGCCATCACTGCTCATAGCATCGCTACTTACTACTGCCATCACTGTTCATAGCATCGCTACTTACAACTGCCATCACTGCTCATAGCATCGCTACTTACTACTGCCATCACTGCTCATAGCATCGCTACTTACTACTGCCATCACTGCTCATAGCATCGCTACTTACTACTGCCATCACTGCTCATAGCATCACTACTTACTACTGCCGTCACTGCACATAGCATCACTACTTACTACTGCCATCACTGCTCATAGCTCCGCTACTTACTACTGCCGTCACTGCACATAGCATCACTATTTATTACTGCCGTCACTGCACATAGCATCACTACTTACTACTGCCGTCACTGCTCATAGCATCACTACTTACTACTGCCGTCACTGCACATAGCATCACTACTTACTACTGCCGTCACTGCTCATAGCATCCCTACTTACTACTGCCGTCACTGCACATAGCATCACTACTTACTACTGCAGTCACTGCACATAGCATCACTACTTACTACTGCAGTCACTGCTCATAGCATCACTACTTACTACTGCCGTCACTGCACATAGCATCACTACTTACTACTGCCATCACTGCTCATAGCATCACTACTTACTACTGCCATCACTGCTCATAGCAGCACTACTTACTACTGCCATCACTGCACATAGCATCGCTACTTACTACTGCCATCACTGCTCATAGCATCGCTACTTACTACTGCCATCACTGCACATAGCATCACTACTTACTACTACCATCACTGCTCATAGCATCGCTACTTATTATTGCCTTCACTGCTCATAGCACCGCTACTTGCTACTGCCATCACTGCTCATAGCATCGTTACTTACCACTGCCATCACTGCTCATAGCATCACTACTTACTGCTGCCATCACTGCTCATAGCATTGCTACTTACTATTGCCATCACTGCTCATAGCATCGCTACTTACCACTGCCATCACTGCTCATAGTATAGTTACTTACCACTGCCATCACTGCTCATAGTATAGTTACTTACTACTGCCATCAATGCTCATAGCATCACTACTTACCACTGCCATCACTGCTCATAGCATCGCTACTTACCACTGCCATCACTGCTCATAGCATTTCTACTTACTACTGCCATCACTGCTAATAGAATCACTACTCAGCACTGCCATCACTGCCCATAGAATCACTACTCACCACTCTCATAGAATCACTACTCACCACTGCCATCACTTGTCATAGCATTAATTCTCACAGCTGCCATCACTACTCATAGTATTACTTCTCACAGCTGCCATTACTGCTCATAGAATCATTATTTACCACTGCTCATAGAACCACTACTCACCACTGCCATCACTTGTCATAGAATCATTACTCACCACTACTCATAGCATTACTTCTCATAGCTGCCATCACTGCTCATAGAATCACTTCTCACAGCAGTCATCACTGCCCATAGAATCATTACTCACCACTGCCATCACTACTCATAGCATTAATTCTCACAGCTGCCATTACTGCTCATAGAATCATTACTCTCCACTGCACATAGAATCACTACTCATCACTGAAATCACTTGTCATAGCATTACTTCTCACAGCTGCCATCAATGCTCATAAAATCACTTCTCACAGCTGTAATCACTGCCCATAGAATCACTACTCACCACTTCCATCACTACTCATAGCATTAATTCTCACAGCTGCCATCACTACTCATAGTATTACTTCTCACAGCTGCCATCACTGCTCATAGAATCATTATTTACCACTGCTCATAGAACCACTACTCACCACTGCCATCACTTGTCATAGAATCATTACTCACCACTACTCATAGCATTACTTCTCATAGCTGCCATCACTGCTCATAGAATCACTTCTCACAGCAGTCATCACTGACCATAGAATCATTACTCACCACTGCCATCACTACTCATAGCATTAATTCTCACAGCTGCCATTACTGCTCATAGAATCACTTCTCACAGCAGTCATCACTTCTCATAGAATCATTACTCACCACTGCTCAAATAATCACTACTCACCACTGGCATCATTTGTCATAGCATTACTTCTCACAGCTGCCATCACTGCTCATAAAATCACTTCTCACAGCTGCTGTCACTGCCCATAGAATCACTACTCACCACTGCCATCACTTGTAATAGCATCACTTCTCATAGCTGCCATCACTGCTCATAGAATCACTACTCAACATTGCTACTTACTACTGCCATCAATCAATGCTTATAGCATTGTTACTTATTACTGCCATCAATGCTTATACCATCGCTACATACTACTGCCGTGACTGCACATAGCATGACTACTTACTACTGCCATTACTGCTCATACTACTACAGCCATCAATGCTCATAGTATCACTACTTACTACTGCCATCACTGCTCATATTACTACTGCCATCACTGCTCATAGCATCACTACTTACAACTGCCATCACTGCTCATATTACTACTGCCATCACTGCTCATAGCATCACTACTTACTACTGCCATCACTGTTCATAGCATCACTACTTACTACTGCCATCACTGCTCATAGCATCACTTCTTACTAATGCCATTACTGCTCATAGCATCGCTACTTACTATTGCGGTTACTGCTCATAGCATTGCTACTTACTACTGCCATCACTGCTCCTAGCATTGCTACTTACTACTGCCATCACTGCTCATAGCATCATTACTACTGCCATCACTGCTCATAGCATCACTACTTACTGCTGCCATCACTGCTCATAGCATCGCTACTTACTACTGCCATCACTGCTCATAGCATCACTACTTACTACTGTCATCACTGCTCATAGCATCATTACTTACTACTGCCATCACTGCAAATAGCTTCACTACTTACCTGCCATCACTGCTCATAGCATCGCTAATTACTACTGCCATCACTGCTCATAGCATCTCTAATTACTACTGCCATCACTGCTAATAGAATCACTACTCAGCACTGCCTTCACTGCTCATAGAATCACTACTCACCACTGCTTATAGAATCTCTACTCACCACTGCTTATAGAATCACTACTCACCACTGCCATCACTTGTCATAGCATTACTTCTCATAGCTGCCATCACTGCTCATAGAATCACTTCTCACAGCTGCCATCGCTACCAATAGAATCACTACTCACCACTGCCATCACTGCTCATAGAATAATAACTCACCTCTGCTCATAGAATAACTACTTACCACTGCCATCACTTGTCATAGCATTACTTCTCATAGCTGCCATCACTTCTCATAGAATCACTTCTCATAGCTGCCATCACTGCCCATCGTATCACTACTCACCACTGCCATCACTACTCATAGCATTAATTCTCACAGCTGCCATCACTACTCTCAGCATTACTTCTCACAGCTGCCATCACTGCTGATAGAATCATTACTCACCACTGCTCATAGAATCACTACTCACCACTGCCATCACTTGTCATAGCAACACTTCTCACAGCTGCCATCACTGCTCATAGAATAACTACTCACCACTGCCATCACTGCTCATACAATCATTACTCTCCACTGCTCATAGAATCACTACTCACTACTGCCATCACCTGTCATAGCATTACTTCTCATAGCTGCCATCACTGCTCATAGAATAACTTCTCACAGCTGCCATCACTACTCATAGCATTAATTCTCACAGCTTCCATCACTGCTCATAGAATCACTACTCACCACTTCCATCACTTACCATAGCATCACTTCTCACAGCTGCCATCACTGCTCATAGAATCACTACTCAACATTGCTACTTAATACTGCCATCAATGCTTATAGCATTGCTACTTGCTACTGCCATCAATGCTTATACCATCGCTACTTACTACTGCCGTCACTTCTCATAGCATCACTACTTACTACTGCCATTACTGCTCATACTACTACTGCCATCACTGCTCATAGCATCACTACTTACTACTACCATCACTGCTCATATTATTACTGCCATCACTGCTCATAGCATCACTACTTACTACTGCCATCACTGCTCATATTACTACTGCCATCACTGCTCATAGCATCACTACTTACTACTGCCATCACTGCTAATAGCATCGCTACTAACTACTGCCATCACTGCTCATAGCATCGCTACTTACTACTGCCGTCACTGCACATAGCATCACTACTTACTACTGCCATCACTGCTCATAGCTCCGCTACTTACTACTGCCATCACTGCACATAGCATCACTACTTATTACTGCCGTCACTGCACATAGCATCACTACTTACTACTGCCGTCACTGCTCATAGCATCACTACTTACTACTGCCGTCACTGCACATAGCATCACTACTTACTACTGCCGTCACTGCACATAGCATCACTACTTACTACTGCCGTCACTGCACATAGCATCACTACTTACTACTGCAGTCACTGCTCATAGCATCACTACTTACTACTGCGTGTCACTGCTCATAGCATCACTACTTACTACTGCCATCACTGCTCATAGCAGCACTACTTACTACTGCCATCACTGCACATAGCATCGCTACTTACTACTGCCATCACTGCTCATAGCATCGCTACTTACTACTGCCATCACTGCACATAGCATCACTACTTACTACTACCATCACTGCTCATAGCATCGCTACTTATTATTGCCTTCACTGCTCATAGCACCGCTACTTGCTACTGCCATCACTGCTCATAGCATCGTTACTTACCACTGCCATCACTGCTCATAGCATCACTACTTACTGCTGCCATCACTGCTCATAGCATTGCTACTTACTATTGCCATCACTGCTCATAGCATCGCTACTTACCACTGCCATCACTGCTCATAGTATAGTTACTTACCACTGCCATCACTGCTCATAGTATAGTTACTTACTACTGCCATCAATGCTCATAGCATCACTACTTACCACTGCCATCACTGCTCATAGCATCGCTACTTACCACTGCCATCACTGCTCATAGCATTTCTACTTACTACTGCCATCACTGCTAATAGAATCAATACTCAGCACTGCCATCACTGCCCATAGAATCACTACTCACCACTCTCATAGAATCACTACTCACCACTGCCATCACTTGTCATAGCATTAATTCTCACAGCTGCCATCACTACTCATAGTATTACTTCTCACAGCTGCCATTACTGCTCATAGAATCATTATTTACCACTGCTCATAGAACCACTACTCACCACTGCCATCTCTTGTCATAGAATCATTACTCACCACTACTCATAGCATTACTTCTCATAACTGCCATCACTGCTCATAGAATGACTTCTCACAGCAGTCATCACTGCCCATAGAATCATTACTCACCACTGCCATCACTACTCATAGCATTAATTCTCACAGCTGCCATTACTGCTCATAGAATCATTACTCTCCACTGCTCATAGAATCACTACTCATCACTGAAATCACTTGTCATAGCATTACTTCTCACAGCTGCCATCAATGCTCATAAAATCACTTCTCACAGCTGTAATCACTGCCCATAGAATCACTACTCACCACTTCCATCACTACTCATAGCATTAATTCTCACAGCTGCCATCACTACTCATAGTATTACTTCTCACAGCTGCCATCACTGCTCATAGAATCATTATTTACCACTGCTCATAGAACCACTACTCACCACTGCCATCACTTGTCATAGAATCATTACTCACCACTACTCATAGCATTACTTCTCATAGCTGCCATCACTGCTCATAGAATCACTTCTCACAGCAGTCATCACTGCCCATAGAATCATTACTCACCACTGCCATCACTACTCATAGCATTAATTCTCACAGCTGCCATTACTGCTCATAGAATCACTTCTCACAGCAGTCATCACTTCTCATAGAATCATTACTCACCACTGCTCAAAGAATCACTACTCACCACTGGCATCATTTGTCATAGCATTACTTCTCACAGCTGCCATCACTGCTCATAAAATCACTTCTCACAGCTGCTGTCACTGCCCATAGAATCACTACTCACCACTGCCATCACTTGTAATAGCATCACTTCTCATAGCTGCCATCACTGCTCATAGAATCACTACTCAACATTGCTACTTACTACTGCCATCAATCAATGCTTATAGCATTGTTACTTATTACTGCCATCAATGCTTATACCATCGCTACATACTACTGCCGTCACTGCACATAGCATCACTACTTACTACTGCCATTACTGCTCATACTACTACAGCCATCAATGCTCATAGTATCACTTCTTACTACTGCCATCACTGCTCATATTACTACTGCCATCACTGCTCATAGCATCACTACTTACTACTGCCATCACTGCTCATATTACTACTGCCATCACTGCTCATAGCATCACTACTTACTACTGCCATCACTGCTCATAGCATCACTACTTACTACTGCCATCACTGCTCATAGCATCACTTCTTACTACTGCCATTACTGCTCATAGCATCGCTACTTACTATTGCGGTTACTGCTCATAGCATTGCTAATTACTATTGCCATTACTGCTCATAGCATTGCTACTTACTACTGCCATCACTGCTCCTAGCATTGCTACTTACTACTGCCATCACTGCTCATAGCATCATTACTACTGCCATCACTGCTCATAGCATCACTACTTACTGCTGCCATCACTGCTCATAGCATCGCTACTTACTACTGCCATCACTGCTCATAGCATCACTACTTACTACTGTCATCACTGCTCATAGCATCATTACTTACTACTGCCATCACTGCAAATAGCTTCACTACTTACTACTGCCATCACTGCTCATAGCATCGCTACTTACTACTGCCATCACTGCTCATAGCATCTCTAATTACTACTGCCATCACTGCTAATAGAATCACTACTCAGCACTGCCTTCACTGCTCATAGAATCACTACTCACCACTGCTTATAGAATCTCTACTCACCACTGCTTATAGAATCACTACTCACCACTGCCATCACTTGTCATAGCATTACTTCTCATAGCTGCCATCACTGCTCATAGAATCACTTCTCACAGCTGCCATCGCTACCCATAGAATCACTACTCACCACTGCCATCACTGCTCATAGAATAATAACTCACCACTGCTCATAGAATAACTACTTTCCACTGCCATCACTTGTCATAGCATTACTTCTCATAGCTGCCATCACTTCTCATAGAATCACTTCTCACAGCTGCCATCACTGCCCATCGTATCACTACTCACCACTGCCATCACTACTCATAGCATTAATTCTCACAGCTGCCATCACTACTCTCAGCATTACTTCTCACAGCTGCCATCACTGCTGATAGAATCATTACTCACCACTGCTCATAGAATCACTACTCACCACTGCCATCACTTGTCATAGCAACACTTCTCACAGCTGCCATCACTGCTCATAGAATAACTACTCACCACTGCCATCACTGCTCATACAATCATTACTCTCCACTGCTCATAGAATCACTACTCACTACTGCCATCACCTGTCATAGCATTACTTCTCATAGCTGCCATCACTGCTCATAGAATAACTTCTCACAGCTGCCATCACTACTCATAGCATTAATTCGCACAGCTTCCATCACTGCTCATAGAATCACTACTCACCACTTCCATCACTTACCATAGCATAACTTCTCACAGCTGCCATCACTGCTCATAGAATCACTACTCAACATTGCTACTTACTACTGCCATCAATGCTTATAGCATTGCTACTTGCTACTGCCATCAATGCTTATACCATCGCTACTTACTACTGCCGTCACTTCTCATAGCATCACTACTTACTACTGCCATTACTGCTCATACTACTACTGCCATCACTGCTCATAGCATCACTACTTACTACTACCATCACTGCTCATATTATTACTGCCATCACTGCTCATAGCATCACTACTTACTACTGCCATCACTGCTCATATTACTACTGCCATCACTGCTCATAGCATCACTACTTACTACTGCTGTCACTGCTCATAGCATCACTACTTACTACTGCCATCACTGCTCATAGTATCGCTACTTACTATTGTGGTCACTGCTCATAGCATCGCTACTTACTACTACCGTCTCATCTCATAGCATCGCTACTTACTACTGCCATCACTGCTCATAGCATCGCTACTTACTACTGCCGTCACTGCTCATAGCATCACTACTTACTACTGCCTTCACTGCTCATAGCATCGCTACTTACTACTGCCATCACTGCTCATAGCATCGTTACTTACCACTGCCATCACTGCTCATAGCATCACTACTTACCGCTGCCATCACTGCTCATAGCATCGCTACTTACTACTGCCATCACTGCTCATAGCATCGCTACTTACTACTGCCATCACTGCTCATAGCATAGTTACTTACTACTGCCATCACTGCTCATAGCATCACTAGTTACCGCTGCCATCACTGCTCATAGCATCACTACTTACTACTGCCATCACTGCTCATAGCATCGCTACTTACTACTGCCATCACTGCTAATAGAATCACTACTCAGCACTGCCATCACTGCTCATAGAATCACTACTCACCACTGCTCATAGAATCACTACTCACCACTGCCATCATTTGTCATAGCATTACTTCTCAAAGCTGTCATCACTGCATATAGAATCACTACTCACCAATGCCATCACTACTCATGCATTAATTCTCACAGCTGCCATCACTACTCATAGCATTACTTCTCACAGCTGCCATCACTGCTCATAGAATCATTACTCACCACTGCTCATAGAATCAATACTCACCACTGCCATCACTGCTCATAGCATTACTTCTCACAGCTGCCATCACTACTCATAGCATTACTTCTCACAGCTGCTGTCTCTGCTCATAAAATCACTACTCAACATTGCTACTTACTACTGCCATCAATGCTTATACCATCTCTACTTACTACTGCCATCAATGCTTATACCATCGCTACTTACTACTGCCGTCACTTCTCATAGCATCACTACTTACTACTGCCATTACTGCTCATACTACTACTGCCATCACTGCTCATAGCATCACTACTTACTACTACCATCACTGCTCATATTACTACTGCCATCACTGCTCATAGCATCACTACTTACTACTGCAGTCACTTCTCATAGCATCACTACTTACTATTGTGTCACTGCTCATAGCATCGCTACTTACTACTACCATCTCATCTCATAGCATCGCTTCTTACTACTGCCATCACTGCTCATAGCATCGCTACTTACTGCTGCCATCACTGCTCATAGCATCACTACTTACTACTGCCATCACTGCTCATAGCATCGTTACTTACCACTGCCATCACTGCTCATAGCATCACTACTTACCGCTGCCATCACAGCTCATAGCATCGCTACTTACTACTGCCATCACTGCTCATAGCATCGCTACTTACTACTGCCATCACTGCTCATAGCTTTGTTACTTACTACTGCCATCACTGCTCATAGCATCACTAGTTACCGCTGCCATCACTGCTCATAGCATCACTACTTACTACTGCCATCACTGCTCATAGCATCGCTACTTACTACTGCCATCACTGCTAATAGAATCACTACTCAGCACTGCCATCACTGCTCATAGAATCACTACTCACCACTGCTCATAGAATCACTACTCACCACTGCCATCACTGCTCATAGAATAATTACTCACCACTGCTCATAGAATAACTACTTACCACTGCCATCACTTGTCATAGCATTACTTCTCATAGCTGCCATCACTTCTCATAGAATCACTTCTCACAGCTGCCATCACTGCCCATCGTATCACTACTCACCACTGCCATCACTACTCATGCATTAATTCTCACAGCAGCCATCACTACTCGTAGCATTACTTCTCACAGCTGCCATCACTGCTCATAGAATCATTACTCACCACTGCTCATAGAATCACTACTCACCACTGCCATCACTACTCATGCATTAATTCTCACAGCTGCCATCACTACTCGTAGCATTACTTCTCACAGCTGCCATCACTGCTCATAGAATCATTACTCACCACTGCTCATAGAATCACTACTCACCACTGCCATCACTGCTCATAGCATTACTTCTCACAGCTGCCATCACTGCTCATAGAATCATTACTCACCACTGCTCATAGAATCACTACTCACCACTGCCATCACTACTCATGCATTAATTCTCACAGCTGCCATCAATACTCGTAGCATTACTTCTCACAGCTGCTATCACTGCTCATAGAATCATTACTCACCACTGCTCATAGAATCACTACTCACCACTGCCATCACTACTCATGCATTAATTCTCACAACTGCCATCACTACTCGTAGCATTACTTCTCACAGCTGCCATCACTGCTGATAGAATCATTACTCACCACTGCTCATAGAATCACTACTCACCACTGCCATCACTTGTCATAGCAACACTTCTCACAGCTGCCATCACTGCTCATAGAATAACTACTCACCACTGCCATCACTGCTCATACAATCATTACTCTCCACTGCTCATAGAATCACTACTCACTACTGCCATCACCTGTCATAGCATTACTTCTCATAGCTGCCATCACTGCTCATAGAATAACTTCTCACAGCTGCCATCACTACTCATAGCAGTAATTCGCACAGCTTCCATCACTGCTCATAGAATCATTACTCACCACTGCTCATAGAATCACTACTCACCACTTCCATCACTTGTCATAGCATCACTTCACACAGCTGCCATCACTGCTCATAGAATCACTACTCAACATTGCTATCTTACTACTGCCATCAATGCTTATAGCATTGCTACTTACTACTGCCATCAATGCTTATACCATCGCTACTTACTACTGCCATCACCTCTCATAGCATCACTACTTACTACTGCCATTACTGCTCATACTACTACTGCCATCACTGCTCATAGCATCACTACTTACTACTACCATCACTGCTCATATTATTACTGCCATCACTGCTCATAGCATCACTACTTACTACTGCCATCACTGCTCATATTACTACTGCCATCACTGCTCATAGCATCGCTACTTACTACTGCCGTCACTGCTCATAGCATCACTACTTACTACTGCCTTCACTGCTCTTAGCATCGCTACTTACTACTGCCATCACTGCTCATAGCATCGTTACTTACCACTGCCATCACTGCTCATAGCATCACTACTTACCGCTGCCATCACTGCTCATAGCATCGCTACTTACTACTGCCATCACTGCTCATAGCATCGCTACTTACTACTGCCATCACTGCTCATAGCATAGTTACTTACTACTGCCATCACTGCTCATAGCATCACTAGTTACCGCTGCCATCACTGCTCATAGCATCACTACTTACTACTGCCATCACTGCTCATAGCATCACTACTTACTACTGCCATCACTGCTAATAGAATCACTACTCAGCACTGCCATCACTGCTCATAGAATCTCTACTCACCACTGCTCATAGAATCACTACTCACCACTGCCATCACTTGTCATAGCATTACTTCTCATAGCTGTCATCACTGCATATAGAATCACTACTCACCACTGCCATCACTACTCATGCATTAATTCTCACAGCTGCCATCACTACTCATAGCATTACTTCTCACAGCTGCCATCACTGCTCATAGAATCATTACTCACCACTGCTCATAGAATTACTACTCACCACTGCCATCACTGCTCATAGCATTACTTCTCACAGCTGCCATCACTACTCGTAGCATTACTTCTCACAGCTGCTGTCTCTGCTCATAAAATCACTACTCAACATTGCTACTTACTACTGCCATCAATGCTTATACCATCTCTACTTACTACTGCCATCAATGCTTATACCATCGCTACTTACTACTGCCGTCACTTCTCATAGCATCACTACTTACTACTGCCATTACTGCTCATACTACTACTGCCATCACTGCTCATAGCATCACTACTTACTACTACCATCACTGCTCATATTATTACTGCCATCACTGCTCATAGCATCACTACTTACTACTGCCATCACTGCTCATATTACTACTGCCATCACTGCTCATAGCATCACTACTTACTACTGCTATCACTGCTCATAGCATCACTACTTACTACTGCCATCACTGCTCATAGCATCGCTACTTACTATTGTGGTCACTGCTTATAGCATCGCTACTTACTACTACCATCTCATCTCATAGCATCGCTACATACTACTGCCATCACTGCTCATAGCATCGCTACTTACTACTGCCGTCACTGCTCATAGCATCACTACTTACTACTGCCATCACTGCTCATAGCATCGTTACTTACCACTGCCATCACTGCTCATAGCATCACTACTTACCGCTGCCATCACTGCTCATAGCATCGCTACTTACTACTGCCATCACTGCTCATAGCATCGCTACTTACTACTGCCATCACTGCTCATAGCATTGTTACTTACTACTGCCATCACTGCTCATAGCATCACTAGTTACCGCTGCCATCACTGCTCATAGCATCACTACTTACTACTGCCATCACTGCTCATAGCATCGCTACTTACTACTGCCATCACTGCTAATAGAATCACTACTCAGCACTGCCATCACTGCTCATAGAATCACTACTCACCACTGCTCATAGAATCACTACTCACCACTGCCATCACTGCTCATAGAATAATTACTCACCACTGCTCATAGAATAACTACTTACCACTGCCATCACTTGTCATAGCATTACTTCTCATAGCTGCCATCACTTCTCATAGAATCATTTCTCACAGCTGCCATCACTGCCCATCGTATCACTACTCACCACTGCCATCACTACTCATGCATTAATTCTCACAGCTGCCATCACTACTCGTAGCATTACTTCTCACAGCTGCCATCACTGCTCATTGAATCATTACTCACCACTGCTCATAGAATCACTACTCACCACTGCCATCACTACTCATGCATTAATTCTCACAGCTGCCATCACTACTCGTAGCATTACTTCTCACAGCTGCCATCACTGCTCATGGAATCATTACTCACCACTGCTCATAGAATCACTACTCACCACTGCCATCACTGCTCATAGCATTACTTCTCACAGCTGCTGTCTCTGCTCATAAAATCACTACTCAACATTGCTACTTACTACTGCCATCAATGCTTATACCATCTCTACTTACTACTGCCATCAATGTTTTTACCATCGCTACTTACTACTGCTGTCACTGCTCATAGCATCACTACTTACTACTGCCAGCACTGCTCATATTACTAATGCCATAATTGCTCATAGCATCGCTACTTACTACTGCCATCACTGCTAATAGCATCACTACTTACTACTGCCATCACTGCTCATAGCATCACTACTTACTACTGCCATCACTGCTCATAGCATCACTACTTACTATTGCCATCACTGCTCATAGCATCACTACTTTTTCACTACATTTTCTGCATTGCTAGATTCTGGAGCAGCTGGCAATTTTATTTCATTATCTTTGGTTCAAAAGTTGAAAATTCCTGTTGTCAAATTAACCCGTGCTTTTTCCCTTTCTGCAGTAAATGGGACTAGAATTTCTAATGGATATGTTACACATCAAACAAAGGGCCTGATTCAGAGCTGAACGCTCTGACCAGAGCGCTCGCTCTGAATCAGGGCCCTCCTCCATGAAAATGGAGCGGCCTCCTTGCCACTCGTATAGCTGTGGGTGACCACCCACAGCATATGCGAGCAGCCAAAAAGAGCCAAAATCACTCCCACTGACATCACTAGCACGCCCCCGGCACACCCACCAAAGGGGGCGTGCTGTCAATCAACATCGACAGCACGCCCCCTTTGGTGTGAGACCCGGAGCGATGGAAAGCCTGACGCTCCCCGGGTCTTGCGCATGCGCACGACGGAGCTCCCTCCATTGTGCGCATGCGCAGTGGGAACATCGACCCGCTTGCGAGTGTACTGACGCTCACAAGCGGGTCTGAATGACCCCCAAAGTCTGTGAAGTTGAGGGTAGCAGCTTTGCATGAAGAAAGTTTAGAGTTTTTGGTATTACCTATTTCTATGTATGATATAGTTCTTGGTTTACCGTGGTTAACTCTTCATAACCCTCATATTGATTGGACCAAATGCATGATTGATTGATTCCTGTGGTATGATTGGCTGAAGTGAAAGTCGATGTTCCACCCTCTCTCCCACAACCTTATCATGAATTTGCTGATGTCTTTTCTGAGCAGGTGGCAGATGAACTCCCACCGCATCGTCCCTGGGATTGTCCTATTGAACTTATCCCTGGTAAAATGCCACCGAAAGGTCGAGTATACCCTCTCTCTGTTCCTGAGACTCAAGCCATGTCAGAGTGTGTGCGAGATAACCTACGAAAGGGGTTTATCAGGTCTTCTTCATCTCCCGCTGGAGCGGGCTTCTTTTTTGTAAAGAAAAAAGATGGCGGTCTTAGTCCATGTATCGACTTTAGAGGTCTAAATGAAATTACGGTAAAAAATAAATATCCTTTACCTCTCATTATGGAATTGTTTGATAGCGGTAAGGGTTCTCAACTATTTACTAAACTTGATCTCAAAGGAGCTTATAACTTGATCAGAGTTAAAGAGGGTGATGAGTGGAATACCACGTTTAATATGCGAGGTGGCCATTATGAGAACCTAGTCATGCCTTTTGGTTTATGTAATGCTCCTGCGGTGTTCCAGGAGTTTGTGAAGTAAATATTTCGACATATACTTTATCAATTTGTTATTGTTTATCTTGATGATATTTTGATTTTTTTGCAGGAATCTTTCTGATCATCGTACCCATGTTAAAGAGGTATTAAGTTGTCTTCGAGCTAATAAGCTTTATGGTAAGATCTCCAAGTGTGTTTTTGAAGTTCCAGTTATACCCTTTTTGGGGTATATCATCTCCGGTTCTGAGCTTCAGATGGACCCTGAAAAGTTAAAGGCTATTCAAGATTGGGTTTTGCCCACTTCTTCAGAGATTTTTAGGCTTTGCCAATTATTACAGAAAGTTTATCAAAGCATTTTAAATGATTGTAGCCCCAATTACTGCTATGACAAAAAAAGGGGCTAATCCCAAAGTCTGGTTCCCAGAGGCATTGAATGCCTTTCAGATTCTTAAAGATGCATTTTCTGCGGGCCCCATTCTAGTTCAACCTGACGTTGAGAAACCATTTATGATAGAAGTGGATGCTTCCACTTATGGAGTTGGGGCTGTTTGTCAAGTGGCTGCAGATGTGAGAACAGTGTCTTGTGGATTTTTTTCATGAAAGTTTTCTAGTGCTGAGAGTAATTACTCCATCGGGGACCAAGAACTGTTAGCTATTAAGTTAGCTTTATAAGAGTGGAGATATTTATTAGAAGGCGCAAAACATCCTGTTACTATTTTTACAGGCCATAAAAATTTGTTTTATTTGAAGACTGCCCATTGCCTGAACCCACGACAAGCTCGTTGGGCACTCTTCTTTTCTCGTTTTGATTTTGTCCTCAGGTATCATCCAGGTTCTTTGAAGAAAAAGGCAGATGCTCTCTCATGCTCAATGTTGGAAGACAAAGAACAAAATGAAGATCAAAGGTACCCTATAATAAACCCTCCTGCCTTTTCTTCAATTTCCATCTCTCCTGATCCTCCTCCTGGGAAGATATTTGTGGCAACTGAGTTACGAGGTAAGCTTTTTTCCTGGGCTCATAATTCTCATTTCTCTGGACATCCAGGGGTTCATAAAATGTACTCTTTTTTGCAACGTTCCTATTGGTGGTCTTCCATGAAAAAAGATGTCCTAGAGTTTATACATTCTTGTTCTAAGTGTGTACAACATAAGTCCTCCTGGCAGTCTCCAGTTGGTACTCTCCATCCACTACCCATTCCCTCCCAACCATGGACCCATCTTTGCATGGATTTTATTACAGATCTTCCTGAGTCTAGGGGCTGTACAGTTATTTGGGTAGTGGTGGATCGTTTTACCAAGATGGCCCATTTTTGTCCTTTGGCTCGAATTCCATCAGCCCCCAAATTAGCACAAAAATTTATCAAAGAGATATTTCATCTCCATGGACTTCCTTCTGAGATAGTGTCTGATCGGGGTGTCCAGTTTGTTGCTCGGTTTTGGAGGGCTTTATGTTCATCATTGCAAATTAAATTACAGTTTTCTTCTTAATATCATCCTCAGTCAAATGGACAAACTGAGAAAGAGTGAACCAGGAGTTGGAGACCTTCTTAAGAATGTATATTTCTTCCTCCCAAGATGATTGGATGGATTTTTTGCCTTGGGATGAGTTTGCTCATAACTTTCTTTATTCATCTGCTACAGGTGTAAGTCCTTTTTTGCCAATACTGGTCGACATCCTCAAGTTCCTGAGCTTCAGTCAATTCCTACTGTGGATGTCCCAGCAGCTAAAGCTACCCTCCAACATTTTTCTGGAATTTGGACCCAGGTACATAAGTATCTTAGGAAAGCCTCTCACAATTATAAAACCTTTGCTGATAGAAAATGTTCGGTTGTTCCTAAGTATTCTGTTGGGGATCATGTCTGTTTGTCTACTAGAAATCTTCGACTTAACGTACCTACCATGAAGTTTTCTCCTCAGTATATTGGTCCTTTTCATATTATAAAAATGATCAACCCAGTGGCATATAAGTTACAGTTACCTCCAACTATGCATGTACCTAACTCTTTTCATGTCTCCTTGCTTAGACCATTGATTCTTAATCGATTTAATGACAGCTTGCCTAAAGTACCTCCCATAAAACTGCTCAAGGTGTGGAGTTTGAGATTGATAAGATTCTGGATTCATGTAAGCATCAAAATCAATTGCAATATCTTGTAGACTGGAAGGGTTACAGCCCGGAGGAGAGATCTTGGATTAAAGACTCTGATGTCAATGCTGCTTTGATACGTAATTTTCATGCTAAATTCCCTTTAAAACCTGGTGGGTGTTCGGAGACCACCCAAAAGGGGGGGTACTGTCAGGACTGCGACAATTTCAGTACATAAAGATAGACTACTTTTGCCAAAGTTCCATTGTGGTCGTTGGAGGAGCTATCCTGCTTGCTGGCATGCTTTTCATTCAGGGGATAGAGTGTTAAAGTGATCATCTGTTTCCCAGGTATCGTCAGGTTGTGGGATTCCTAGATTGCTCATTATTTCAAACCTGATTCCATTTGGGTCACATGTTCTGAAACTTCCTATGGATCACAGACCTCTAGAATAAAGCCTGTTACTAACTGTGTCTCAGTGTCTGTGCAACATTGCTATCAGGTCTTTTCTTGGACTCCTGCCAGATCCCCGCTGTGCCTGTGGATTGCTTTGGACTTTGTTGTATTTCAGATGAACTTCTGATGTCAGTCACCCGCTGCAGTACAGGGCCCAGCATTCCTATTGCCTAAGTATTGCTGATTGTTACATCACAGCAGTTTCACCATTTTTCTGCACTATTTACTTTGCCTGTTGTCTTTCTGTTCCTGTGGATATTGAACTCAACCTTGTTACAGTTGTCAACTGCCCCATTACAGTGTCATCTCTGCATCACGGGGCTCAACCCCACTCCAAACCCTAGCCACACTACGGGGCTCAATCCCGCTACAATCTTCTCCGCATCATTGGGCTCAACCCCGCTACAATCCTCTCTGCATCACGGGGCTCAACCCCACTCTGAACTCTAGCCACTCTACAGGGCCCAACCCTGCTACAATCTTCTCTGCATCACAGGGCTCAACCCCGCTCTGAACTCTAGCCATGCCACAGGGCTCAACCCTGTCCTGGAATCTCATCATCTTACAGGGCTTAACCCTGCTCCGACTTCACTACTCCACAAGGCTCAAGTTTGCTTCATCTCTCACTGCACCGCAGGGCTCGGTCCTGTCCCGGAACTATATTATTCTGCAGGACCCGCTCTGCTCCGGATTTCCATTACTACAGAGTTCTATCCTGGCAAAGGTCCTTAATGTCATCCTGAGGTGTTAGCCTCATTCTGGACTCGGTGTTCCCTACCCCGTTAGTTCATATATGCTAAAGACTGCTTATATATATTTGGGGATTCTCTCCTGTACATATTATTGCATATGTGAACCTCTGTGCTGTTTGAGACTTTATTTGAGACCTTGCTGTTTATAATTCTTATGTGAATACATTCTATTTTACTATTATCCTGTGCTACTGAGTTTCATGGAAAGGTCATTCCTAAAACCACCCCAGTTTATTGTACCTAGTAGGCCTGCCTCCCTTCAGGAGTCTCAAGTGTCGGCAGCCGTGACAGCACATGCCACGTGGGGAGATGGGAGGTATCTGATTGGATCCCTCACAGGGGGAGCATCCAAAATATAAGCCCATAGGATTCTATTGTGTAACGCCAGCTGAAGATTGCAATACCCACTGGAACGGCATCGCATTTCGGGGCTTTGTACATATGGATAATGTGGTAAAACCCCCGAAAACTGCATTTTCAAGGGTTTTACTGCATTATGCACTTTAGCACGTCCAATCCATAAAGGCAAATTGTAATAATTGCTTCTGCTTCTTTGTGATATTGCGCCTCACATATGGTGCCCTGAGGTGCAATTTCATTTGTGCAAATTCGCAAATTAATCATTTCAAAATCCCCAGAAAAGTCACCTCAGTGAATGTATATATAAATCCTTTTGTGTGGAGCAAATGTCTTTGCTGCCCAACACTGACCAGGCAACAAGCCCCTAAAAATCTCCTACCTAACTTTTGAACTGAAAACTAAATTAATATACAGCAAGGAGTTGTATGATCTTCCCAGCTCTTCCATTAAAGACGCAAAGCGATGCAGCTATTTTGCCACACAAAACAATGTGCTCTTCAATACAAAATATTTAATTCAATTGAAAAGTGGAAGCATGACATCATACCCTGCAGGCCGGCAATCTTTACAGTTTTTCTATTGACCTTTGAATTATACCCACAGGTGTGATGCTTGAGTGACCTCCACTACAAACACTGTGAAGAGCAGCGCTAAATGATCTAATGATGAGAAGAATTCCAGTGATAGTGTGAGAATAAACAGGACCATTTTAAATGTAATTCAGTATCTTTTAATTACATTGATTACATTGAACCAAATATGTTACAAAAAAAATCTTAGATGTGAAAACAATAGGTGTAAAAAATATTGTGGATAATGGGTCTCATAAATGAGTAGGGGCCTCATTTATTAACGAGTTTTATCATTCACAACAAGTGATAAAACTCATTGTGTATGATAATGGTGCTACAGCGAATCGTCTCCCAATTGTCATCTGTTTGAAAAGTGACAGTTGGGAGCTAATTGGCTGGAGCACCGTTTATCATACGCAACAAGTTTTATCACTCATTGTGAATAATAAACTTGTTGATAAATGAGGCCCTAAGTGCTGACAGGTAAATGTACATGCCTGCAAAATATTAAAAAATAACTTTAAAGTTCTACATACAGTATAGGTTGAGTCTCCCATATCCAAATATTCCGAAATACGGAATATTCCGAAATCATTTTGGCATGACTAAGATAATGAAGCCTTTGATTTTTGATGGTTCAATGTACACAAACTTTTTCTAAGGCACAAATTATTAAAAATATTGTATAAAATTACCTTCAGGCTGTGTGTATAAGGTGTATATGAAACATAAATGAATTTCATTTCTGTACACAAACTTTGCTTGAGCCACAAAATATTGAAAATATTGTATAAAATTACCTGCAGACTGTGGACCTCATTCAGAGTCTCTCGCTAGTGCTGTGCTCTCGCAAGCGGCCCAATGGCTTGCTTCTTTCTGCGCGTGCGTGAACTACTCTGTGCGATCGCAGGCCACTCGCTCGCCCAGCAAAGACAGCCCAGTGAAATAAGTGACAGGAGAGACCGTTTGTGGGTGGTAACAGGGGAAGGACACTAATTACGGGGGAGTGGAGGTGCGAACGCAGGTGTGTCTGAGTGTTTCAATGCCATTTTAGAGGCGTGCATAATTTACACGCAGTGTCATAGTACACGTCACATGCCTGTTTTTTACACTGAAGTCCTCGCAGTGCTTGCGGTAAGGTAAGGCAACCACAAGCGCTGCGATCGCTTCTGATTATCCTTGATATACCAATGTTTTAATACACTTCCTGGATATGACGTGTGCTGGTGGGCGGCTCTGCCTGTGTGATTGGGCATATGCTGGCCGCTTGCTAAGACATGGTGGGCGTGCTTATGCCTTGGCGAGCGACTGCTTCCCATGGCGTCACTTTGGCAAATTTGCATACGCTGGGGGCGAGAGACTCTGAATGAGGTCCTGTGTGTATAAGGTGTATATAACACATAAATGCATTCTGTGTGTATATTGGGGTCCCAGTCCCAGGATATTTCATTATGATATGCAAATATTCCAAAATACGAAATATTCCATTATCCAAAATTCCCCTGATCCCAAGCATTTTGGATATGGGAGACTCAGCCTGTACTATCAATTTAGAACCATTTATTATTATTATTATCCTTTATTTATATGGCACCACAAGGGTTCCGCAGTGCCTTACAAAGTACAGAAACAAATGAGCACACAAGACAACAGTTATTAGCAGTACAGACAATGCAGGACAAGTACATGATTTATAAACAATGCTGCATAACACCTAAATAAGCAGCAGGGTGTCAGTAACCAAGTTTTAGGTACCATTGTAAATGAAAGAAAAAGTAATGCAAGAAGAAGCACGTGAGGGAAGAGGGCACTGCCCACGAGAGCTTACATTCTAAGGGGAGGGTCAGACAAACAGGGGTGACACAGATGGGCTAGATAGTGAGGAAGGAGCATAAAGTAGTGGGTTAGGATGAGTGCTGGAAAGCATTGCGGAAGAAATGGATCTTGAGAGCCCATTTGAAGATTAAGAGCCAGGAAGCCAAGTGATGGAGGAATTTTGAATGAAGGCCAGGGAGACAAAAAAGGCAGCTACTCAAAGAAGTTGGAAGAGGCAAATGTCATTAGTGTCGAATAGAAAGAATGAGATGGAGGGTTCAGAAGGTAAGACTTGGTAGGAGTGACCCAAGGATAGCAGGACCTCAAGACCACCACCCTGAATACCTCCAGGCCAGGGTGTGTGAGAGAATTTGAGGCCCCCAAAGGAGATAGCTGCAGGAGCAGTGGTATCAGATGGGTAAACCCAGGTTTTGGTGATGGCAAAGAGAATCAAGGCATTGCAGATGAAGTGCTCATGAACAGGGACCAGTTTATTGTAGACAAAACTGGCTTTCCAGAGGGAACAGGAGAGAGGGACAGAGTTAAGAGGCGAGAGGAGAATGAGATTATTAGGGTTGATGTAGTGTGAAGGTGATATTGAATGAGGATGGGTGACAACAGGTGGTGGGTAAGGTGGAGGTTTATTGTGGTGTGGGGGGAAGAGGACAGGTAACTTGGAGAAAAGAGAGGGTGCAGGGTTTAGTGGTGGTGCAGCAGGACCATGGTGGAAGGAAAGTGAATAATACTGGAGTTGTGGGAGATGCAGTGGTGAGACTTATATGTGATGAAGAGAGGCAGAGGAAGGGAAGGAGAGGGAGAACATAGATGAGACTATGGATGGAGAAAAGAGGTGAAAACTGGTGGTAGAGGAGAAAATAATGTAGCAGCTGAGTGAGGGAGGAGTAGAAGAAAAGAGACAAGGTGTACATGAGGCAGTTGGGGGGGGAAAGTCAGTAGTAGTAATGAGTGTGAGATGAGGGAGCAGTACAGTTCAAAGGTCAAAATCAGATAAAAGGAAGAACAGTGCTGGAAGATGAAAAGGCACAACTACAAAAGTATATTATAAACAAAAAAGGAGCTTAGAGCTGTTACAGTAGCAAGACTTTAAAATTAGTATAAAGTATGATTATATTAATAAATTAAAAAAATGTATAGGTGTGAAACAATGCTAGATACTACAGTGGTATAAAGATAAATTGACAGTGGTACTGGAATGATTTAAACAGTGTAGAGAAGAGACACAAACATACAAGAATTAAATGTTCAGTAAGCAGGTAGTTGCTTGCAATGCTGAAGCAGGGTGTTGGCAAAAGGTGTGTCCAGGTTATAAAGAAAGCTGATGGCTGAGTAGCACGGTTTCCAGAAGCTCAGAAGATCCTTTGCATTTTTTTCCAAGTTATAGAGGTTTTTTAAAATGTCGTCCTCCTGTATTCATCCTGTTTAACTCCTGACTAACTCTTTAAGTTATGCTGTACATGTAGTCCCACTTAGAAAAAAACACACTGAAATAAAACCAAGCAGACTTGTAAAGTCCAGCAGCCTTGTAACCTACTGAGTATATAGTTAAGCATAACATGTGTAGTCACTGATTACCCCCAATAACCACATCCACACCAGATACAAGTCATAAAATTCTAATACAAACAAGCAGAGACAAAACAGCAACCCATGAAGCTAGGAGATAAGATCTGACTATATAATTAAATATTAAGTTACTCTGGAGTTTACAGATATTAATTAAAGACAATATACCTAGAAAATCAGTGTATTCCCAACAGCATTGGTATTTCTATAATAGATGCCTGGTGCAAATAGATGATTACCTAGAAAATCAGTGTATTCCAGACAGCATTGGTATTTCTATAATAGATGCCTGGTGCAAATAGATGATTACCTAGAAAATCTGTGTATTCCAGAAAGAAGTGGTATTTCTATAATAGATACCTGGTGCAAATAGATGATTACCTAGAAAATCAGTGTATTCCAGACAGCATTGGTATTTCTATAATAGATGCCTGGTGCAAATAGATGATTACCTAGAAAATCAGTGTATACCAGACAGCATTGGTATTTCTATAATAGATGCCTGGTGCAAATAGATGATTACCTAGAAAATCTGTGTATTCCAGAAAGAAGTGGTATTTCTATAATAGATACCTGGTGCAAATAGATGATTACCTAGAAAATCAGTGTATTCCAGACAGCATTGGTATTTCTATAATAGATGCCTGGTGCAAATAGATGATTACCTAGAAAATCTGTGTATTCCAGAAAGAAGTGGTATTTCTATAATAGATACCTGGTGCAAATAGATGATTACCTAGAAAATCAGTGTATTCCAGACAGCATTGGTATTTCTATAATAGATGCCTGGTGCAAATAGATGATTACCTTGAAAATCAGTGTATTCCAGACAGCATTGGTATTTCTATAATAGATGCCTGGTGCAAATAGATGATTACCTAGAAAATCTGTGTATTCCACAAAGAAGTGGTATTTCTATAATAGATACCTGGTGCAAATAGATGATTATCTAGAAAATCAGTGTATTCCAGACAGCATTGGTATTTCTATAATAGATGCCTGGTGCAAATAGATGATTACCTAGAAAATCAGTGTATTCCCAACAGCATTGGTATTTCTATAATAGATGCCTGGTGCAAATAGATGATTACCTAGAAAATCAGTGTATTCCAGACAGCATTGGTATTTCTATAATAGATACCTGGTGCAAATAGATGATTACCTAGAAAATCTGTGTATTCCAGAAAGAAGTGGTATTTCTATAATAGATACCTAGTGCAAATAGATGATTATCTAGAAAATCAGTGTATTCCAGACAGCATTGGTATTTCTATAATAGATGTCTGGTGCAAATAGATGATTATCTAGAAAATCAGTGTATTCCAGACAGCATTGGTATTTCTATAATAGATGCCTGGTGCAAATAGATGATTACCTAGAAAATCAGTGTATTCCAGACAGCATTGGTATTTCTATAATAGATTCCTGGTGCAAATAGATGATTACCTAAAAAATCAGTGTATTCCAGACAGCATTGGTATTTCTATAATAGATGCCTGGGGCAAATAGATGATTACCTAGAAAATCAGTGTTTTCCAGACAGCATTGGTATTTCTATAATAGATGTCTGGTGCAAATAGATGATTACCTAGAAAATCAGTGTATTCCAGACAGCATTGGTATTTCTATAATAGATGCCTGGTGCAAATAGCCTATGACATACTGAGGGCATTGGGGTTGCCTTTATTTTTACAATTTGAAATTTGAATATCTCTTGTACATTGATAACCTACAGTATGTTTTTTCACAATATTGCTTTGTAAATTACATCCCCTTAGAATATAATACATATAATTTGTCTGTATTGAGGTTACTGGCCTTTTACCCCCAACTGTGAAAGCACTTTGCAGGCTCTGTGGACACCAGAAGAATCAGGCACACTAATTAAAATCTTTGCATTTGGATGTATAAATTTTCCCTTTTAAATTTTTAATACATGTTTTATTCAAATGTTACAATTCTAATTTTTAAATTATATTTTCAATTTGAAAAAAATTTAACATTTTAAATTATTTCTTTTTTCTTTTTTTAATTAAAATTATACATTTTAAATTAAATATAACATTTAAAATTAAATTTTATATTTTAAAATTGCCCTTGGCTAGACTTGGGCCATCAGAAGCTGAGATGCAGCTTTTTCACACTATAACATATATATGTCAGATTTGTTTTTCTTTCATCTGTAACGATAAATAGAACCACATTTTCCTGGCAATACATTTTCCGCAAACAAAAGCTTCAATGTCACCACTATGTAAGGTTCTAGACAGGGAGAAAAAGAATTAATCAAGGAATCGGAGGCTTTCTATTCAGACGTCTAGTTTATCTATGCAGGTACCAAATGCAAGAAAATTAGGTTTGCAGTGACATTATCATTTAAAATCTTTGACAGTGTAAAATAGGGGAAACTATCTAAGGATTAGCAACTGTTCAGTGTTCCAGTAGTAAATATATTTAGTATTAACTTTAGTGAGGATGAGATCAAGGCTTTATGCTATATATGGAAGACGCATCTGCATTGGGTAATTGAGGCACTTTTGCACCACTGAACACACTTCATACAATGAGTTGCTGAAAGTATGCTTTGATCTAGAGTAGTATCATATGAGTACCTAGCAACCCTCTTTTTATTGTTTGAGATTTCTCTGGTCTGGCAAATGCATTGTAAGGATACATTGAGAGATGAACCATTGAGGATAGACTGAGTATCCACTGGTATAATAGAAGTGATAACTTAGATCTGACTGCTGCGTCTTCCCTCTGTATGCATAAGAAGATAACATAACCAAAGCAATGCAGTGGGATGCTCTGATCATGCCTCTCTGGTGTGTCTTGTCAGTGTAATAGGGGTAGACAGACACAATATGTTGTGAGCAAGCACTGAATGGCCCACATTATATCGACTCCTGCCAGCATTGATAAGGGAATGTCTACCTACTCACCGCCCAATTAACTGGAAGGATGGAAGTAATTACAATGGCTATACTCTTCTCTGACACTCAATTAGTAAATGGCACCACCAGCACGATATTGAGTATACCATAGGGAGGCAGATTCATGTGTACTATTTAAATACCACTGGGACATAAAGATGGATTTATCCCTTTGAAAAGGCATGGGGAAAGACACATCAGGGGCTAAAAATGATTTTTTTATTTACTTGTTAATTGTTTTGCTTGCAGCAGTAGGATTTCAGTAGTTGTTACGTCCATCCTATAGGTAGGGAATATATGAATGTGATAGTCCACATGTGTGAGGTATAGGGACGGACTGAGGCTGTATTCTGGCATATGACAGAAGTGCCCGATGGCCAGTCTGGTCCTGGTGAGGTATAACTTTCACTGGTGTCCATGCAGCCTCAGCTATTGAGGCTTCAGTGAGTTGTAACTGTCACAAACTACATTCCCCAGAATGCATTGCAGAAGCTCAGAAAAAAACAGGCAAATAAACATCAGTTTGAGGGAAGACAGGAGAGTCAGTTGGAGGGGGGAAAGAAGAGTAGGTTAGAGGGAAGACAGGAGAGTCAGTGGGAGGGAGGACAGGAGTGCCACTTGGAGGAATGAAAGGAGAGTCAGTGGGAGGGAGGACAGGAGTGCCACTTGGAGGGAGGACAGGAGTGACAGTTGGAGGGAGGACCAGAGAGTCAGTTGGAGGACAGATGCAAGCAAGGGTGAAGTGACTGGTAGTCTAGAGGATGCCGCTAAGAGGAAGTGAAAGATGCCCATTACAGCAAGGTTGAGGAGAGCTGTTTGAGTTTGTGCAGTTGAAAGAAATAGATCTACATAGCCTGCAGAAAACTGGTAATAGAAGCTGCTAAAAAAAACTTAGAGTTACTGCAGAGTTTGTTTTTAAAAGAGATAGAGCCAGAGACTTTGTTAAGAAACATAGGCCCTCATTCAGAGCCGCTCGCTATTTGCAGTCGTTTGTTCTAAAACAAGGGGTGGCTATTCAAATGAACCGTTCGCTAATTGCGGTCTGTTCATGCCTCTAAGTCTGAACGAGCGAGCAAAACTTGCAGTTGTAACTATTCATTAGAATAATCGAGTACATCGAACAGCGTATGAACTGCTCGCTATTCTTGTGGCTGGTTTTTTCAACCGCTATTTTGCGAGCAGTTCTGAGTAAAAAAAAACCAAGTGACGTGGTCAATGACGCTGCTGTATTAATTATGCACTCCCTTAAAACGCCCGTTTTGACCTTTAAGCATGCCTGCGTTCGAATTCCACAGCCCCGTTTTCAAGCACCTTCCCCTGTTACCACCCACATACGCCTCCTTCTGTCACTCAAAATAGCAGGCATTCGCTATATAGCGAACAAACGATTTTCGGCCGCACTGACTGGTTCGTGCATGCGTATTAAAATCCGTATGCATGCGCAGATGTGCGAACATCGGTCAGAACGAACGAGCGGCCGCTTACGAGCGGCTCTGAATCAGGGCCATAGTGTTGCTGTACAGTTTGTATGTAAAAGAGAAAGAGCCAGAGACTATGTTAACTGTTACAGTCAGTCACAAGAGACAAGCTGCTAAAATATAGCCTGCCGGGGACTTGTAGTGCCACAAAGTTAAAGTGTTCATGTGTTAATTACATCCTAAGACATCTCCTTAGATTTTTGAGAGAGAAACCCATTTTATTTGTATACACTAGAACCTTATTTATTGTAACTGACATTGCTACATTAAGTATTACACATAACAGTTCTGCAAACCGTTTTTTGGGGCCCCTACAGTGCACACAAAGACCCCTAAGTGACCCGGGTTGCACAAAAAAGTACTACTTATTCAAATGTAATCTATGTCATTTCTGAATGTCTTGCCAATTACTAATTTTATTAGAATGACCAGTTCAAGTCTCTATTTGAGGCTATTAGAAACTAGTCTAAAGATAATTGTGCATACAATTTGTCTCACTGTTTCTGTTTGTTTAGGGAACACTTGCCTTTCTTCTGGTGTGTGGTCTGAGTTGAGAGGTTCTGCTGAAAGAAGAAATGAGAAGATTGATCCACTACATAACTCCAAATTATGCATGCACCATAACATTTTTATTATCATTTCTAAGGAGTATTATACTTCTAAATCAGGTAAGTAAATAAAGATAAAATGGTTTCAAAGAAAAAACCCAGTATATACAGTCAGGTGCATAAATATTGGGACATTGACAGAATTTTCATATTTTGGCCTCTATTCACCACCACAATGACTTTGAAATGAAACAAACAAGATGTGCTTTAACTGCAGACTTTCAGATTTAATTTGAGGGCAATTACATCCAAATCAGGTGACCGGTGTAGGAATTACAATGGTTTCTATATGTGCCTCCCACTTTTTAAGGGGCCAAAAGTAATGGGACAAACTAAACAATCCTAAATCGAACTCGCTTTTTAATACTTTGTTGCAAATCCTTTGTAGGCAATTACAGCCTGAAGTCTGGAATGTATAGACATCACCAGACGCTGGGTTTCATCCCTGGTGATGCTCTGCCAGGCCTCTACTGCAAAAGTCTTCAGTTCCTGCTTGTTCTTGGGGCATTTTCCCTTCAGTTTTGTCTTCATCAAGTGAAATGCATGCTGAATCGGATTCAGGTCAGGGTATTGACTTGGCCATTGCATAACATTCCACTTTTTTGCCTTAAAAAACTCTTTGGTTGCTTTTGCAGTATGCTTTGGGTCATTGTCCATCTGCACTGTGAAGCGCCGTCCAATGAGTTCTGAAGCATTTGACTGAATATGAACATATAATATTGCCCGAAACACTTCAGAATTCATTCTGATGCTTTTGTCAGCAGTCACATCATCAATAAATATAAGGGAACCAGTTCCATTGGCAGCCATACATGCCCACGCCATGACACTACTACCACCATGCTTCACTGATGAGGTGGTATGTTTTGGATCATGAGCAGTTCCTTTCCTTCTCCATACTCTTCTCTTCCCATCACTCTGGTACAAGTTGATCTTTGTCTTATCTGTCCATAGGATGTTGTTCCAGAACTGTAATGGCTTTTTTAGATGTTGTTTGGCAAACTCTAATCTGGTCTTCCTGTTTTTGTGGCTCACCAATGGTTTACATCTTGTGGTGGACCCTCTATATTCACTCATGTGAAGTCTTCTCTTCATTGTTGACTTTGACACATATATACCTACCTTCTGGAGAGTGTTCTTGATTTGTCCAACTATTGTGAAGGGTTTTTTCCTCACCAGGGAATTAATTCTTCTGTCATCCTCCACAGTTCCGTGGTCTTCTGGGTCTTTTGGTGTTGCTGAGCTCTCCGGTGCATTATTTATTTTTAAGAATGTTCCAAACAGTTGATTTGGCCACACCTAATGTTTTTGCTATCTCTCTGATGGGTTTGTTTTGATTTTTCAGCGTAATGATGGCTTGCTTCACTGATAGTGACAGCTCTTTGGATCTCATATTGAGAGTCGACAGCAACTGATTCCAAATGCAAATGTCACACCTAGAATCAACTCCAGATCTTTTACCTGCTTAATTGATAATGAAATTTCGAGGGAATAGCCCACACCTGTCCATGAAATAGCTTTTGAGTTGATAGTCCCATTACTTTTGTCCCCTTAAAAAGTGGGAGGAACATATAGAAACCATTGTAAATCCTACACCGTTCACCTGATTTGGACATAATTACCCTCAAATTAAATCTGAAAGTCTGCAGTTAAAGCACATCTTGTTTGTTTCATTTCAAAGCCATTGTGGTGGTGAATAGGCCAAAATATGAGAATTCTGTCAATGTCCCAATATTTATGCACCTGACTGTAAATAAACTGATCTGAAAAAGGAGTGCTTAATAAAAAAGTATAAATTTATTACACGAAAATATCACACTCAATAAATAGATTCTACAGTAAATGAATTCTATTATACAATACAATGGATCAGGACAGTCTATCGAAAAGTAGTATAGTAACATCCATCTTTACAGAACCTAATAACCACATAAAGATATATTTAATCTCTTTATTGTTGGACTCTTATCCTTCTGCAGTAGGCGTTCATACATATGAATATCGTAGTATCTATGTAGTTAGGATCTGGATATCTGTTCAGAAGTACAGGTTAAGTCCCACATATCCAAAAAGCTTGGGACCAGGGCTATTTTGGATATCGGAATATTCCGTATTTTGGAATATTTGCATACCATAATTAAATATCTTGGAATAGGACCCAAATCTAAACACAGAAAGCATTTATGTGTTATATACACCTTATACACACAGCCTGCAAGTAATTTTATACAATATTTTCAATAATTTTGTCATCCAAACAATGTTTGTGTTCATACATGAAATTCATTTATGTTTCATATACACCTTATACACACAGGCTGAAGGTCATTTTATACTTTATTTTGAATAATTTTGTGCCTAAACAAAGTTTGTGTACATTGAACCATCAAAAAGCAAAGATTTCACTATCATGTCATGCTAAAAAAATCCATATTTTGGAATATTCCGTATTTTGGAATATTTGGATATGGGAGACTCAATCTGTACTGATCTTTTAACCTCCTGTTTGAGTAGCAGTCAATATAAAAAATTAATAATCAATAAAGCTCCTACACCAAAAGAGATATTATTGTTTAGAAAAAAATCATCATATAGATGTAATATGGCAACAAAGTTATGATGTATTCAGGATGGCATCCAAATAGATATTAAGCCAATATTACAGTCTACTGCTATCACGTAGTGATTAATATACAGTCTTGTATTTTGTGCACACTTACTCGTTTTTGAGCTGTTCACTACTGGCAGTCTTGTAGGAAACAATTCAGTATTGATATAGACAAAAATATGTACTGTTTAGTGCGCTGACCAATGCAGCGTATATCTACAATACACAAAGAGTTACACCAAACTCTGAAGTCAAATAGTTATGCAAAGTAGCATTGAGGATAATGGCGCTTAGGAAAAAAACAAAATAATACTTCCCATTCATGTACAATGTCCTGAATCCTTTGTTCTCATATACAAGATGTGTATTTCAGGAAGACATAAAGGGAAGGGAGAAAAAGAGAAAAAACTCCAATCGTGTGATACAGCATGAAATAAGGTGTAATACAATTGAACACTGGTGTCACCCAATACATTCAATGAATGGTCTCAATTATTGGGGTTGCCCCCTATACAACCCACTCACAGCTGTAAGCTGATATAAGGCACATCAACAAGATCAAATCAGTCAAATGGTGATAGGGGTTACCCCCCACACAAACCACTCACAAGTCCATGCTGGTCACACAGGCACATAGAATGCGATGGTAGGGTCCAAAAAACGGTATTCTCATAAATGTGTTAAAAACATTTATTGGAAAAGGAGCCAAAATCCAAGATGAAGCATTTATTAATAAATAATGTAAAAAGACAAAGACAGTGGAAAGTCCATTCCCACAGAGAGAGATGGTAAAAAAAACAGGATCTCGGGGTCTCATTCAGACCCGCTCGCGAGAGCTGTACGCTCGCAAGTGGGTTGATGTTACCCAAATGCGCATGCGCACAATGGAGGCTGCTCTGTCGTGCGCATGCGCGAGACCCGGCGAGCGACGGGGAAGCCGTCGCTCGGGGTCTCGCACCAAAGGTGGCGTGCTGTCGATGGTGATTGACAGCACGCCCCCTTTGGTGGGAGTGCTGGAGGCGTGGCTGCCCAGATGGAGGCGTTTCTGCACTTAATGCCTGTTCCCCATATGACTGATGTAACTCAGAGCAGCTCTCCGGAGGATAGGTGGTTCATAGTCTGTCACAGCTCAGCCCTTAAATGTTTCTCCTCCAGGTGTAATGGAGGTTTCGTCATAATTTTTTTAAAAAAATTTACATTTTTTATTTTATTACATCTAAGGGGAATCAGAATAGACCCCTCTTTAGGAGCTGCTTTGTTTAAAGAGATATTTAATTACTAGTTAATTCATATGTGGTTTGCGCCTGAATTAGTATATATTTTCTTTATATATTGTGGGTATTATACTTAGTGTACCTTGGGCCTGATTTAGAGATGTGCTGCTAATTTCTATGCAGCGGCTGTTCAAAAATAAGCAAATTGCACCAGTATTGATTTGCCCATCGAATCCCACAAATCCAAATTACTGTGTACAAAGGGTATGATTCAGAAATGAACGCAATGCCAATGTTTATGCAGTTCAGCGATTATTGGGGGTTTGCCCAAGTGGTGAGTCACATTGCGTATGAGTCAGATTACATTACCATCAGCGGTGGCTTGAGCTATTTTCCCGCAATGTGATTGACAGGCAGGGAGGTAGTTGGGGAGTACTGCCAAAAACACAGGTGTGTCAATACCATTTTCGGGATGTGTTGAAGACTGCAATCCGGTATGCAGAAAACATGGCTCTGTTCCCACGGCTATTCTGCGCAACTCTAGGGTTACTCAAAAGGCTGATTATCAAAGGATTTGTAACCGAATCTGTGTATTTGTACGCAGATGCTTGGATTTGCCGTTGGTGGACGTCTCAATACAAATCTACAGTAGGCACCTGTGATATATGGTTACTCAGAAAGGACACCAGAACTGAGATGCTGGAGCCATTGTTAGGCGCATGTGCAGATCACCGATAGTCACTAAAATGTATAATCATCGGCATTTTGTCCATTTCTGAATCAGGCCCTTTGTTAGGTCCATTATATTATAAGGGAATATATGACAATTTAGAACACAAACCACCTAATGACCTTCCAGTTTATTTTAAAAGAGAGTATTGCTAATTAAAACAGTTTGCCTCAGTAGACGCTCAACTCAGGGGCGTCTTAAGAGAGGAGGGGGCCCGTGTGTATTTCCCGTCCGGGGCCCCCTCCACTCTCATCGGAGGCTGGCAGCTGACTGATGCGGCTGGCCAGCCATTGCAGCATCAGTAGACTCTGGGCACTAGAGTGTGCCCAGAGTATACTGCCCATGCGCAGATCTCCTCACTGCACGGCGGCCATTTTCTGGCATTTTGAGCAGTGCTGAGACATCCGATGCGGGACCTCGGAGAGGTAAATATTATATAGGGATGTAGTCGGGAAGCCGACAGTTTAAATGTGGACCGCAGGCTTTCCGACTGTCAAATCCCGGCAAGGTACTAAAGACAGGCGTCAAAAACTCGACACCTGTGATTAGGCCTATGCCGGAAGACCGACGCCCAGCACACTGGACGAAGGTAAGCCAGGCACCGGGCATGAACAGCCCTCCAGGGGGTTAGGTTTTAGGGCTCCCGGGGGGAATTAGGGTTAGGCACCCCCCCGGAGGGCTAAGTTTAGGCTAGGGGAAGGGGGGGTTAGGGTTAGGCACCCCCGGGGGGAGGTTAGGGTTAGGCTAGGGGAAGGGAGGGTTAGGGTTAGGCACCTCAGGGGGAGGTTAGGGTTAGGCACCCCCCAGGAGACTTAGGTTTAGGCAGCGGGGAAGGGGGGGGTTAGGTTTAGGCACTTAGAGGGGGGTTAGGGTTAGGCACTTGGGTGGGAGGTTAAGGTTAGGCACCCCTAAGGGAGGGTTATGGTTAGGGTAGGGATGTTAGGATCTGCGGTTAGCAGGTAATTTCAGTTGCTGTTGAGACACTGCATTTATTCCTGTCTGTCTGTGTGCTGATCTTATGTGTTCAGTAATTACTGCCTGTTGTCTATGCAGTGTCAGCTGCACACTAATTTATTTTCTTGTCTGCGTGCAAAGGCCAGGTGCAGGAGTCTGTCATTAGGGAGACTTGCAGGGCTTGCTTTAATTGGGCTCTGAATCTGTTAAGTTACAGCCAGTCCTTCACTCCATGCTGGTGATAGAAGTTTTTTGTACTTTCCAGTTCCTGTCCCCTGCATGTCAGTCGAGTTCCTGAGTCAATCTAGCTGTGTTTCATGTGTGCCGTTTATTCCATCCAGGCGGCTCCACCTGCATATCGTCCACACGTGCTGCTTCTACCATCTGGGCAGCACGGAGCGCTTCCTGCCCCAGATGCATCTGTCACCATTCAGTGGCTTGTGTCAACACAACAGCACCAGTCGCAGTTTAGCATTCCTGGTGCGCACCGTCGCACACCATTGCCAGTGTCATCCCGGCGGCACTGGTTGCCACTCTGCATTCTAGGTGCACAATCTAGCACACCATCGCCAGTGTCATCTCAGTGGCACTGGTAGCAGCCCCACATTATTGTTGCATACCTCACCTGCGTCTCATCAGCCCAAAGACTGCAATGGTCCTGGGGCCCCAGGTCACTCTCAACCCTCAAGGCTGCTGCAACAGACCAAAGGCTGCTTCACACCATTAGTCCCTTGGCCATGACTATAAAGGCCACAAACAGCCCCCAAGGCTGCTCCAACAGCCCAAAGGCTGTTTCACACCAACAGTCCCTTGGCCACAACTATAAAGGCCACAACCCGCCATTGAGGCTGCTCCTACAGTCCACAGGCTGCATCACACCTCTTGCCCTCGGCACAACTAGTCAAAACAAACCAGCCCCAAGGCAGCATCGACAGCCCAATGGCTGCAACCAAATACTTAACCCTTGGCCATGACTAGTACTATACATTCCAGCTCTCAAGGCTGTCATCAGTAGGCTCTACATTATACCATCGATTCCCTCCAGGAATCATAACAAGGGAGTAGGGTTAGCAGTACTTACCTTATTTAGAGTTTGGGATCTTCACCTCTGCCGGGCTTCCACTGTCAGGATTTCAACCGCCATGTGGCTGGCAGTAATACCTACTACACCCATTATATAATATGGGTGCAGGGTGTGAGGTACGGGTCCCCCCTGGACCCAGGGGCCCATGTACACCGCACACCCTGCGTCCATTATAGATACGCCCCTGGCTCAACTAGATATTTATTTATTTATTTATTACCAGTTTCTTATATAGCGCAGCATATTCCGCTGCGCTTTACAATTGGAAACATTGATCGAACAAAACTGGGTAATAACAGACAGACATAGAGGTAAGAGGGCCCTGCTTGCAAGCTTACAATCTATAGATATCTCCATGTTAAAGTACAATTTTTTTTACAAAGTGTTTAATTTTCAGGCAACTTGTGTTTTGCTCATTTTTTGTCATTTTTATAATCAAATGTGATTCATCTACCCTGACGTTTTTAATCATTTTATTTTTAATGCCGTTTTAGAATCTCATAAATCTTTACTAGTTCAAACTATTTTGTTTTTCTCCGTATCCTTAACAAACAACATGAAACAATTTATATTGGAACATGATCTATAAATATACACATTCAATCACTCTCTGCCAGAAGGATCCTGGTAAGAATATTGAGATTACTTTAATGTGGCGCTTGCAGGAGGACTTCATAGCAATTGTCGCTAAGAACAAAATAATAAGCTAAAGCTTTCTGCCAGGTTTCCATCTTATTTTGCTGTTATGTCCCCAGCTGCAATGGTCTGCTTTTTAAATTATTGAATCAGTATTGTTTTGACAATATTATTTTCATGATAATTACATAAAGTATGAAAACAGAGAAACACATTTTCATTTGTTTAGAGTGGATAAGACAAGTTGGATCTCACTAAATTATCAAACATCACATTTTCTAAAGCCCCCTGATTGAGGCAATAGGGGTAAACCATGTCAGAGGTGAGAATTGAGCATTAATAGAGTCATTGTGGCCTCGATACCCTGCTGTTCAAAGCCACAATTTATGCCATTGTATATTGGGGAGGTGGGCACGATGATGTGATTAAAAGTGAAAAATGTCACCAAGTGCCCGAAGTGTTTGCTTTACACATGCAGGAGACTTGCCCACTCTCGAGAGAGAGTCTAGGGGAGCCCCAAGAAAATTAAGGACAGTTCAGGACATTCTAAGGGTTGGTAAGTATGACTGGTATGTATGAACTTTGTTGCATACAGAGATGTGTTTGGCATCACAATCTTCCCTTAGCAAGAGCCTCATATCCTTACTCTGCTGTTCAGGGATTCAGTTCCTTCCACTGTAACTCTTAAGGGCCTATTCATCAACAATTAAGTATGTCTTTTTACTTATATATAATTTTCAATTGTAAATATAAGTAATGGCCCCATTCATTAAGCATGAATTGCAGGAGATATCATTGATATCATTGATATCTCCTGGTTACAATAGTGTGCAGCGTCCCCGTACTTCAATTATGCCATTCATCAAGTTCTGAAAAAGCATTTTTTTTGGAACTTGACAGTGTAACTGTACACCATCCTGAGATGGCGTACAGTCCCCTGATAGACTTCCCAAGCTTCCATTTACACGGCAGCTTTTGCAGGAGAGGGATCTTTCCAGATCCCTCACCACTGTGTCCCCACAGCTTCCGATCCTCTGCTCCACTTCCTTAGCACTTCTCCTCCATCAGCCAGTACGGAGCTCACAGATAATCATCTGGGGCAACCAGGCTCTGATGATGAAAAGGTCAGCCCAATCAGGTATATACTGTATGTGACCTGTCAGCTGGTAAATGTGGCTTATTTTCTCATGGTACAGTAACTATCTTGTCCAAGATTCTTGTCATATTGCATAGTTGCCAGGGAAGCTGACCTGATATACTGTAACTTGACCAGAGACCTCCGGACACTCCAAACTTTCCTAATTACCTTTGCTGCGAAGGATCCCCTGGGCAGGGCATAGGTGGGGGTCCCTGTCTGTGGGACCAGAAGACAGAGAAGCTTACATTACATGTAACACATTTCTCTGTGCCATGGAAGGATCGCTTGTCCCCCAACTTCTGTCACAACTGGCCAATGAGAGTTTTAATCTCAGGCTGGAGCTCAATATTTGTGAGTAGCCGTGCTCTCACTACACCATAGGAGCCGATCACACTGGCTGATTACTTCAGGATATTAGGGTTGGGTGCAACCGATGTAGTGGCAGCTGGATCTCAGGGACACAAGCTGTTAGGGCAGCAAATGCTTAGGAAGTGTCCTGTGGTACCTGAGCAGTGGCATATGCAGGATTTCTAGAGGGGGGGTTCCAAATGCTTGATTTTAGAGTGAGTGTGGCCAGGCCATGAAGAGGACATAATTAGCACTTATCCAGCTTTAATATGCATCATACAAAGTGTCTTGTATATTATAATTCCAGCATATACAGGACCAGCGATCACAGTAACCCATCAAATGTGGCAATAAGGCCATCCTGCCTCAGCTTAATGTTTTTTTTAGATGTGGGCACCATTCCAGAGCATTGGAGCAAGTCCTGGAGTCTGGGGGAGCAGCAAAAGAACCTACAGTAGCACTGCCCTGGACATATTGTTCTTCTTATGCACTGGATAGTGCATAAGGAGAACATATTATACAGTATTATTAATTAAACCTACTCACTGTATGAAGCCTCTGCGTGCTTGCTGCGGTCGATTCCCGATCACAGCGACCTGTTCATGCACGCGCACTGCGATGCAAATGCATGTGCAGAATGCAAACATCGACAGGCTGTGTGCGAACGCAGCCTTGCAACCGAGTCTGAATCAGGCCCTAAGTTCTAAACTGGGCTATCTGGAAATGTGGTACAGTAGTTAATGGTTTATTTATATTAAAATGAAAAGTAACCTCTATAAATAATATTGTGTATAACTAGAGATATGCGGTTCGGTTTTACTGGGATATGTTTGGATCTCAAAAACAGCTTCATATCAGCTATCGGGCTGTCACGTGTTTTGATAAGAGAAATAAGTAAATAAGAGAAGTAAGTCGGGATGCCTGCTGTCAATATACCGACAGCGGCATCCCGATGCTCAGGATCCTGACAAGGGTCGGGTAAGTATACTTACCAATTCCCCTTCTCCCCCTAACCCTAACCCTCTGTTTCTACATCCTAACACTAACCCTCCCCACACCCCATTCTAACCTTAACCCTCCACGTTAGTGCCTTAACCTAACCCTCCCCCTTGATGCCTAAACCTAACCCTCTCCCCTTACTGCATAAACCTAACTCCCCCAGAGGTGCCTAACCCTAACCCACTTCCGAGGGTACCTAACCCGAATCTCCCTCTCCCCTAGCCTAACCCTAAACCCCTGTGATGCCTAAACCTAACCCTTTCCTCCCCGCGGCTAAGTTATAACCAGCCCGCTATATTTATGTTCGGCATCCTGGCTGTCGGAACTCCGGTGTTGGAATGTCACCTCCTGTCAGTAATCCGGCGCCGGTCTTCTAGCCAGGTATTGGCATTCTGGCGCCGGGATTTCTTCAGCCAGGATGCTGCATGTCGTATATACAGTGTTAACTACATCCCATACTGTATGTATATATATATTAGGGGTGTGCACCGGCCACTTTTCGTGTTTTGTGTTTTGGTTTTGGATCTGGATCTTTCTTCGTGTTTTGGATCTGGATTGGTTTTGCCAAAACCACCCTTCCTTGTTTTGGGTTCTGGGTTTTGTGTTTTGGATCTGTATTTTTTTTAAAAAAAGCATAAAAACAGCTAAAATCACAGAATTTGTAGGTTTTTCTGCTCCTATGTTATTATTAACCTCAATAACCTTAATTTCCACTCATTTCCAGTCTATTCTGAACACCTCACACCTCACAATAGTGTTTTTATGTCAAAAAGGTTGCACCGAGGTAGCTGGATGACTATGCTAAGCGACACGAGTGGGCGGCACAAACACGTGACCCATCTAGGAGTGACACTGCAGTGGCAGACAGGATAGCAGTTAGAAAAACTAAGCCCCAAACTGTACATAATGCAAAGAAAAAAAAGAAGTGCAAGATGGAATTGTCCTTGGGCCCTCCCACCCTTATGTTGTATATACAGGACATGCACACTCAAATCAATCATTTCAGCGCCAGGGTCTGCCACACAACTGTGGCTGAAATGATTGGTTCGTTTGGGCCCCCACAAAACAAGCTGGCAATTAATGTGTCCCTGCACAAACTGGCTCTACGGAGGCAAGATGTCATCCTCATCCTCCTCATCCACCGATTCCTCACCCTCTTCAGTGTGTACATCCTCATCCTCACAAAGTATTAACTCGTCCCCACTTGAATCCACCACCACAGGTCCCTCTGTACCTTCTGGAGGCTGGTCTCCCTGGAAGACCTGATAATTTTGATGAACATCATCTTCTCCACATTCTGTGGAAGCAACCTCCTACGCCTTTCGCTGACAAGGTTCCCGGCTGCACTAAACACTCTTTCGGAGTACACACTGGAGGGGGGGCAACTCAGGTAAAATAGAGCCAGTTTGTACAGGGGCCTCCAAATTGCCTCTTTTTCCTGCCAGTACAGGTATGGACTGTCTGACATGCCTACTTGGATGCTGTCACCGATGTAATCCTCCACCATTCTGTCAATGGTGACAGTATCATATGCAGTGACAGTAGACATGTCAGAAATTGTTGCCAGGTCCTTCAGTCCGGACCAGATGTCCAAACTTGGTCCTGCCTGCCCTGCATCACCGCCAGCGGGTTGCTTAGGATACCTAAGTTTTTTCCTGGCAGCCCCAGTTGCGGGAGAAAATGAAGAAGGAGCCGTTGACGTGTCACGTTCCGCTTCAGCTGACAGTGTGTTCACCAGCAGGTCTTTGCACCTCTGCAGGCTTGTGTCAGCCGGAAAGAGAGACACCACATAGGCTTTAAACCTAGGATCGAGGACGGTGGCCAAAATGTAGTGGTCTGATTTCAACAGATGACCACCCTGGAATCCTGGCAAAGCGAATGAAGGGCTTCATCCACAAGTCCCACATGCCGAGCGGAATCACTCCGTCTTAGCTCCTCTTTCACTTTCTCCAGCTGCTTCTGCAAAAGCCTGATGAGGGGAATGACCTGACTCAAGCTGGCAGTGTCTGAACTGACTTCACGTGTGGCAAGTTCGAAGGGCTGGAGAACCTTGCACAACACGGAAATCATTCTCCACTGCGCTTGAGTCAGGTGCATACCCCCTCCTTTGCCTATGTCATAGGTGTATGTATAGGCTTGTATGGCCTTTTGCTGCTCCTCCATCCTCTGAAGCATATAGAGGGTTGAGTTCCACCGCGTCACAACCTCTTGCTTCAGGTGATGGCGGGGCAGGTTCAAGAGTGGTTGCTGGTGCTCCAGTCTTCGGCACGCAGTCGCTGAATGGCGAAAGTGGCCAGAAATTTTTCGGGCCACCCAAAGCGTCTCCTGCACGCCCCTGTCGCTTTTCAGAAAATTCTGCACCACCAAGTTTATTGTGTGAGCAAAACTTGGGACATGCTGGAATTTGCCCAGATGTAATGCCCGCACAATATTGGTGGCGTTGTCAGATATCACAAATCCCCAGGAGAGTCTAAGTGGGGTAAGCCACTGGGCGATGATTTCCCTCAATTTCTCTAAGAGGTTGTCGGCGGTGTGCCTCTTACTGAAACCGGTGATACACAGCGTAGCCTGCCTTGTAACGAGCTGGCATTTCCGAGATGCTGCTACTGGTGACGCTGCTGCTGTTGCTGCGTAAGGTGATACATCTACCCAGTGGGCTGTCACAGTCATATAGTCCTTAGTCTGCCCTGTTCCACTTGTCCATATGTCCGTGGTTAAGTGGACATTGTGTACAACGGCATTTTTCAGGACACTGAGGACACTTTTTCTGACGTTTCTGTACAGTCTCGGTATCGCCTGCCTAGTGAAGTGGAATCTAGACGGGATTTGGAACCGGGGACACACTACCTCCATCAATTGTCTAAATCCCACTGCACTAATGGCGGATACCGGACGCACGTCTAACACCAACATAGCAGTCAAGGCCTCAGTTATACGTTTTGCTTCAGGATGACTGCTGTCGTACTTCATCCTCCTCGCTAAGGACTGTTGGAGGGTCAATTGTTTAGTAAAAGTAGTGGTGTTCCTACTTCCTCTCTGGGATGATGAACGACTCCCAGCAGCAGCAACAGCAGCAGCGGCAGCAGTAGGCGTAGCAATGCAGGATCCTCCGGAGGAATCCCGGATAGGAGAGTCAGTCATGCCAGTGACATGGCCTGCAGGACTACTTCCGATCCTGACTAAGGAGGAAATTGACGAGGAGGGAGTTGACGGTGTGGTTTGCAGGTGCTTGGATACAACAGGACAACGGGATTTAGGTGTCCCTGGACTGCTTACGGTCTTAGCCAAAGTTTCTGAACTTGACAGTAACTTTTTATGAATGCGCTGCAGGTGCCGTATAAGTGAGGATGTTCCTAGGTGGTTGACGTCCTTACCCCTACTTATTTCACCTTTACATATGGTACATATGGCAAGACAGTTGTTGTCCGGATTTGGATAGAAATATTGCCAGACCAAAGAGGTGAAATGTTTGGTCTTCTGCCCAGGCATGACCGTGATGGGCTTTTTCATCCCACGGACAACAACTGTCTCCCCCGGAGCCTGATTTAAACAAACCACATCACCATCAGAATCCTCCTCGCCAACTTCCTCCTCAGCGCCAGCTACACCAGTATCCTTATTCTGTTGTACTTCAACAGTGACATCTTCAATTTGCATATCAGCAAGTGGACTGTGGGTGCTCCTTTCAGCACTTGCAGGGGGCGTGCAAATGGTGGAAAGAGCCACCTCTTCCCGTCCAGTGCTGGGAAGGTCAGGCATCGCAACCACCACCACACTTGGACTCTCCTTGGGGATTTGTGATATCTTCTTAGAAAGCACAGTTCTTCACTGTGCATTTGCCAGCTTAACTCTTTTGATTTTTTTAGTGGGAGGAGGGCTTCCATCGTCATGTGAAGCTGAACCACTAGTCATGAACATACTAGGGATCGACCTTAGCCGTTCCTTGCCACTCCGTGTCGTAAATGGCATATTGGCAAGTTTACGTTTCTCTTCAGCTGATTTAAATGTATTTTTCAAGGTCATTTTCCTGAACTTTGCCATTTGGGATTGTATGTGCCCTCTACTATGACATTGGGCATCGGCCTTGGCAGACGACGTTGATGGCATGTTATCGTCTATGTCATGACTAGTGGCAGCAGCTTCAGCACTAGGAGGAAGTGGTTCTTGATCTTTCTCTATTTTATTTTTATCGGAGAAAGTTTGGTCCTCCACTTATGTTATATCGATTTGATATATACGTGCGGCTAAACACAGAAAATAATTTTTTTTTTGGTTTGGACTGGAGTGTACTTTCGGGGGTTACAGCACCCTTAACGGTCAAGCCAGCCGGCCCTTTACTTATGACACAGGCGCACGCTTGGCACTACTTTGTTGATGCACGTGCGGCTACTGTGCACACAATTCACAAACACAGAAAATATATAATTTTTTTTTTGGTTTGGACTGGAGTGTACTTTCGGGGGTTACAGCACCCTTTAACGGTCAAGCCAGCCGGCCCTTTACTTATGACACAGGCGCACGCTTGGCACTACTTTGTTGATGCACGTGCGGCTACTGCGCACACAATTCACAAACACAGAAAATAATTATTTTTTTGGTTTGGACTGGAGTGTACTTTCGGGGGTTACAGCACCCTTTAACGGTCAAGCCAGTCGGCCCTTTACTTATGACACAGGCGCACGCTTGGCACTACTTTGTTGATGCACGTGCGGCTACTGCGCACACAATTCACAAACACAGAAAATAATTTTTTTTTTGGTTTGGACTGGAGTGTACTTTCGGGGGTTACAGCACCCTTAACGGTCAAGCCAGCCGGCCCTTTACTTATGACACAGGCGCACGCTTGGCACTACTTTGTTGATGCACGTGCGGCTACTGCTCACACAATTCACAAACACAGAAAATATATAATTTTTTTATGGTTTGGACTGGAGTGTACTTTCGGGGGTTACAGCACCCTTTAACGGTCAAGCCAGCCGGCCCTTTACTTATGACACAGGCGCACGCTTGGCACTACTTTGTTGATGCAATTGCGGCTACTGCGCACACAATTCACAAACACAGAAAATAATTTCTTTTTTGGTTTGGACTGGAGTGTACTTTCGGGGGTTACAGCACCCTTTAACGGTCAAGCCAGCCGGCCCTTTACTTATGACACAGGCGCATGCTTGGCACTACTTTGTTGATGCACGTGCGGCTACAGCGCGCACAATTCACAAACAAAGAGAATAATTTTTGGGGGGGTTTGGACTGGAGTGTACTTTTGGGGGTTACAGCACCCTTAACGGTCAAGCCAGCCGGCCCTTTACTTATGACACAGGCGCACGCTTGGCACTACTTTGTTGATGCACGTGCGGCTACTGCGCACACAATTCACAAACACAGAAAATAATTTTTTTTTTGGTTTGGACTGGAGTGTACTTTCGGGGGTTACAGCACCCTTAACTGTCAAGCCAGCCGGCCCTTTACTTATGACACAGGCGCACGGTTGGCACTACTTTGTTGATGCACGTGCGGCTACTGCTCACACAATTCACAAACACAGAAAATATATAATTTTTTATTTGGTTTGGACTGGAGTGTACTTTCGGGGGTTACAGCACCCTTTAACGGTCAAGCCAGCCGGCCCTTTACTTATGACACAGGCGCACGCTTGGCACTACTTTGTTGATGCACGTGCGGCTACTGCGCACACAATTCACAAACACAGAAAATAATTTTTTTTGGTTTGGACTGGAGTGTACTTTTGGGGGTTACAGCACCCTTAATGGTCAAGCCAGCCGGCCCTTTACTTATGACACAGGCGCACGCTTGGCACTACTTTGTTGATGCACGTGCGGCTACTGCGCACACAATTCACAAACACAGAAAATAATTATTTTTTTGGTTTGGACTGGAGTGTACTTTCGGGGGTTACAGCACCCTTAACGGTCAAGCCAGCCGGCCCTTTACTTATGACACAGGCGCACGCTTGGCACTACTTTGTTGATGCACGTGCGGCTACTGCGCACACAATTCACAAACACAGAAAATTATTTTTTTTTTGGTTTGGACTGGAGTGTACTTTCGGGGGTTACAGCACCCTTAACGGTCAAGCCAGCCGGCCCTTTACTTATGACACAGGCGCACGCTTGGCACTACTTTGTTGATGCACGTGCGGCTACTGCGCACACAATTCACAAACACAGAAAATAATTTTTTTTCTGGTTTGGACTGGAGTGTACTTTCGGGGGTTACAGCACCCTTAATGGTCAAGCCAGCCGGCCCTTTACTTATGACACAGGCGCACGCTTGGCACTACTTTGTTGATGCACGTGCGGCTACTGCGCACACAATTCACAAACACAGAAAATAATTTTTTTTTGGTTTGGACTGGAGTGTACTTTCGGGGGTTACAGCACCCTTAACGGTCAAGCCAGCCGGCCCTTTACTTATGACACAGGCGCACGCTTGGCACTACTTTGTTGATGCACGTGCGGCTACTGCGCACACAATTCACAAACACAGAAAATATATTATTTTTTTAGCACTTGGGGGGAGCACCCCTGATGGACAGAGCACCCCCTGGACAACACTACAGCACCCCTTTAGGACTGGGACACTGCACAGGACTTTGGAGTGGACACAGCCCCTATGGAGAACTGACTGCACAACACAGTCCAGCCAGCCCCTATGGACTTTGAAGTAGTGGACACAGCCCCTATTAACAACAGCAGCACAGCACAACACAGCCAGCCCCTATGGACTTTGAAGTAGTGGACAACAGCAGCACTACACTACACTACACTACACAGCCCTAACTCCCACCCTCCCTCTTCACTGTCCACAGTCGAGTGAGAAAATGGCGCCGACGCGGGTACCTTATATAGGATCCAAAACCCGCGAGACTCGGAAGGCGGGATGATGACGTTTTGCCTCGATTTCAGATCCGAGTCAGGCGGGAAAAGTCGAGCCTGACTCGGATCGGACTCGGATCGGGGGGGCTCGGGGGGGTTCGGATTTCAGAAATCCGAACCCGCTCACCCCTAATATATATAGATAGATAGATATAGATGAAGTATATTTATATATAATATATATATATATATTAATGTTTGTACTGTGTAATGTATATACTGTAGCAACTGAGGATTGTAGTGGGCTCTATGCATTGAGGAGTGGGGTCTGGATTAGTGTGAGGACTATAGCCTGGAGCCTCTTTATGTCATCCCATATGGACCAGTAGTGGCACATGCCCCAGAAGGGTAGCAGACAGCTTGTGGCCTGAGAGTTTTTAATGGAGCCAGCAGTGACTATTACCTCAGCTTTCTGAAGGAACTGTATGGATTATTCCAAAGTGTTCCCAATGCACTACAGAAAATAGCCCTCCCAGCCTTTTACAAGAGGGATTGCTGTAAAGGGCCACCTCTCATCTCACCCTCTTCTCCTACCACAAAGGAGGAGGAGAAGAGGGTGGTCCCTGGATAGGAGGATAGGAGGAGAGAAATGTCTGGAGCTGTCAGTCTGTACCGAGATGCTGATCGGAGTGGATGGTGGTTGGAGATAAGTGGTGGTAAATATGTAAATAATGTATGACAAGGGTCAGGGCTTCAGGGAGAATATAATGGGAAATAAATCATTTTTAATTAATGTCAAATCCTCTCTCTAAATTGCCAGGCAGCCTACCTACAGATTAGTTGACTTTACAGGAGCAGGGAGAACATGCTACAGCAAAATACTGAGATGAGATACAGTGATGGGACCCTTAATTTGTTGGGGTTAAAGAAATAGGTATAATTACTTGCACACAAAATACAACAGTAAATGACATATCTTCCCTAGCTGTCAAAATACAGATTCCATCTAAGAGAACACTAAGGGGGTGAGACTCAGCTTCACTTAGCTTACATGATCGTCTCTCATCAGCAGAAGTAAAATACCACTCACATTCCAATCTACTCATCCCATTGGTGGGATGTAATTATTATCCCGCCTGTTAGGATGCCGACAATCAGCGAACCCGATCCCTAACATCCCGATCACAACGGTAAGTAGTGGGGTTAGGGAAGGGTTAGGGTTGGGCACTAGGGGGGAAGGGTTAAGTTTAGGCTGTGTGGAAAGCCATGCTGGGATCAAGTGGCTGATCCCAGCTTCGGCACAGCAGGAGATGTTTCCCCTGCAGGATACATCAGCATCCGGCGCTGGGCTGCTATTTCTGCTGGCTTCAGAATATAATCCAAAATTCTGCACAGAAATAATAGTAGTGATTGTATTCCTGTCTCTTAAATAAACAAATATTTGTCAAATTATTCTGTATATTTCTTATCTATGGCCCTGATTCAGAGCCGGACGCTCTGACCAGAGCGCTCGCTCTGAATCAGGGCCCACCTCCATAATTATGGAGCGTCCTCCAGGACGCTCGTATAGCTGTGGGTCACCACCAACAGCCTATACGAGCGTGCAGGATGAGGGTCGCGATGGTCTTGACCATCGCGACCATCGCCACTGCATGCCGAAGCCTGCGGTTGAGTTTCTCAACCGCAAGGCCCGGAGTGATTTTGGCTCTATCAGAGCCAAAATCACTCCCACTGACATCACTAGTGATGTCAGTGGGGCCGGCTTCTGACGGTAGGCGTTCCCTTGGGAACGCCTCCGTCTGGCAGGCACGCCCCCGGCACGCCCACCAAAGGGGGCGTGCTGTCAATCAACAACGATAGCACGCCCCCTTTGATCAGACACAACGAGCGAAGGAAAGTCCTTCGCTCGTCGCGTCTCGCGCATGCGCACGACGGAGCTCCCTCTGTCGTGCGCATGCGCAGTGCACACCATCGACCCACTTGCAAGCGGACAGCCGCTCGCGAGTGGGTCTGAATCAGGCCCTATGTTCATTGACGAGATATTTATATTTAGGGATGTGGTGCTACCAAACTCATTAAACATAATCATCAAAAAACAAGAAGAAAAAGAATGAGTTATCTTGGTGCACTCTAGGATATTTATCACAGTAGTAATGTACGAATTGTTTATTCTATAGAATTTAAAATGTAACCTTTATTATTAGTATAATAAAAAACCATTAAAAATGTCTCGAATGTTAGTGTCAAAATATTAAAAGTAAAGATATTAATTAGAAAGTGAAAAGAAGTATGTTGAAAAGTGAATTAAAAAATTATTAAACAGTTTAATTGTTATTTGCCGTGTGTGTGTGCTTATTATATTATAAATGCCATATATTGGCCATATATGTTCCAAGGAGAAAAGCCTATAGTGTATTTATTATTATTATACACTAGTGTTTAGTTAGATAAATCCATTGTTTATTAGGTATCAATTTTATCAAACAATATTAATCGTATCAGTTTTTAAAGATGATATTGATACTTAGTATTGATGTTGTCTGAAAAGCAGCAAATCAATTCAGTGTGTTGCCTATTTCATAATACATTCATCCAGGGCCGAATTAAGGCTTGTGGGGGCCCCAGGGCAACTAAGTTGCGGGGGGCCCCTTCAAGCCACACAGAGTCGAGCCCAGCCGTGCCCCCAGTAGCTGTCTGCCCCAGCAGTGTCCCCAGTAGCAGTCCCCCCTCAACAGTAGTCCCCCCAGGAGTCCCCCTAGTAGTAATCCCCCTCTATGCTGTGTCCCCCAGTAGTGGTCCCACCAGTGTGCAATGCCCCCAGTAGTAGTCCCCCCAGCAGTGCCCCTAGTAGTCCCACCAGTAATCCCCCCCAGCAGTGCCCCTTGTAGTACCCCCTGCAGTGCCCCTAGTAGTAGTAGTACCCCCAGCAGTGCCCCTTGTAGCACCCCATGCAGTGCCCCTAGTAGTAGTACCCCCCCAGCAGTGCCCCTTGTAGTACCCCCTGCAGTGCCCCTAGTAGTACTACCCCCCAGCAGTGCCCCTTGTAGTACCCCCTGCAGTGCCCCTAGTAACCCCCCCCCTCAGACACACACACACAAAAAAAACAACTTCCACTTACATTAATCCCCGCTCTGTCATCTGCTCCTCCGTCCGGCGTCCTCCCGGGCCGGCCCGCTCTGCAGGATGGGAGAGATGTCAAGGCGTCTCTCCCATCAGCCACTGCGGGAGCCGAAAGACGGAGGCTCCGGTGGTGGGAGCAGCATCCGATAAGAGTCTGACTGACTCTCATCAGCTGCTAAAACAAACACACAGCTGCCGGCACCGGCGACTGTGTGTTTCTGCTGTGTAGTGCGGACGGCACTTATGTGCCATCCACACTACTGCCCTGCCCCAAGCTGATGCAGCAGCACTGACTGTGCTGCTGCATGCAGTAGAATGGCCGCAGCTGCAGAGCGCCCTCCTCCTCCCGGGAACAGGTACCGCCGGCACCTGTTCTCGGCAGGGTAACACCGACCGTGTGGGGGCCCAGGGACGACCACCCCTGTCGCCCCCCCTTTAATCTGGCCCTGCATTCATCCAAAATATATCTATCTGGTGCATATTCTGTGATCACACTGATAGGGATGCTGACTTAGGGCCGATGGCCGGTCAGTGCGCACACTGCGCATGCACGGGCCCCGGAGCGAGCGAGGTATCACTCGCTCCGGCGCTCACATACAAAAGTGGCAGCTGTCGATGTTGGTCGACGGCTCGCCCCGTTTTGTAGGTGTGTCGGGGGGGGGGGGGATAAACGGAGGCGTTCCCGAAGGAAAGCCTGCTGTTTGGGGGTGGCCCCACTGACATTAGAGCTCTAGACAATAGACTCACTGGGGCTAGCGACGGATGAGACCCTACCACAAGGGTCTCGTCGCAAGCCCGTTGGTCGCGATGGTCGCGACCAATGCGACCATCACCTGGCCGCTCGCTAAAGCTGTGGGTGGTAACCCACAACTTAGTGAGCACCTGGAGGATGAACAAAACAAACCATGCGGCCGTCCTGATTCAGAGCGAGCGCTTGCTTTTTGCGAGCAGTTCTGAATCAGGCCCTGAGTGCCTATTAAGGATAGTGCTAATTCAAACAATTCAGCTGGAGGTGCGTGTATTACATTTCTTATCTAGGATCTGTGTTGTTTATATTCACATTTTTTTATGGGCTCATTGCTGCTCAGTGAATATAAACAGTATCGTTTTATATATACACGGTTTATGCAGAGGATATAATCTATCCGTTGGTATTGGTGATGTTAAATCTGTACATTATGCAGATCCCCCTCTGTCTGAATTTAGTCTCACTCTAATGTTAATGCTATTCCGTGGTAAACAGGCACAGAGAATAGGTAGCTCACATCACAGGTGTTTTATTACCGGCTTATTGAGACTGATTCTATGGACTTTCAGCAAAACACGCTGTCTAATGATGCAATGTTAATATTGAATACTCTATTAGATCGCCGCTAGTATATTGCGGCTGTGTTATGTGCAGGTACTTGACAGCGGGTATCACGGGTGTTTTGTGCCAGATAGTTAAATAATTCTGTGGGATTCCAGTGAGATATGCTGTCTGGTAACACAGCGTTGACATGAATGTTCTATTAGATCGGCACTTAACAACATTACAACACAATAGGCTTTTCTCGTTAGCTTTCACACACACACATGGCAGATTAAGTCCCAATGCGCATTTTGCCCTTTGGCTTCAACATTCGAGTCATCTTTAATGTTTTTTATTATACTAATAATAAAGGTTACATTTTAAATTCTATAGGATAAACAATTGGTACTTTACTACTGTGATAAATATCCTAGAGTGCACCAAGATAACTCATTCTTTTTCTTCTTGTTCTTTTATGCTATTTCTGCTCCCAGCGCCGGGGAAGCATTGGCAGCAGGTAGCCGCCACTGGGACAGAGTATCTGATCCCAGTGCCGGTCAATCATCGGACATGACGGGCAGGACTTGGATCCACGTGTGGGCTTACTGTAGCCCATCATCCGGTAGCCTTGCAGCAGCGTCGGCCGCGGCGGGTGTTCGGCTCTGGCCACGAGCCGAACACGGCTCGTGGGCCAGCAGCCAATAGGAGGCAGATGCGATGAGCCAATCGCGCTCGCCATGTCATATCCCCGCCCGTCTTGTATTAGATGCCGCTGAGCAGGAAAGTTCAGTCCGGCGGCGGAATGGGAGGAGTGAAGACCTCCCGAATAGAGCATTGTGGCAAGAGTACCGGCGGCTGCGGATGATGCCAGAAGACGCCATGAACAAGTAGGAAGATAGTAGAGGCCATCTGGATGTGGAGAAGAAGTGGCGCCACTGGCCAAGATGGGCCAGCGGCAGAAGAATGCGGCTGAGGACCGGAGAGGACTGCGGGGGTAGAAAGTAAAAGAGCTAATGAAGCTCCCCCCTGCAGCCTTTTCCAGCAGGTAGGCCCTCCATGAGGCCTACCATATACCCCTCCCTATACCACCAGGGTTGTCGGGCAACACATTTTTCTGTGTTTGTTTGTGGGAGATGCTGTAGAAAGAGGAAGAAGAGGATGTGCTAGGACTAGTAGGGACTGGTAGCTTGCATCAGTGAGTATGTGCAGGTGGAAGAATGCGAACCAAGAGAAGAAATTAGACTGTGATACCCCTATTCCACCAAAAGCCTGGGTTCGTCCTGGGTTTTCGGACATGGGACCTGATCCAGCAAGGATAGCATTTGCGATTATGCACGCAATTGGCTGATTGTTGCGTTCTGCACATGTGTATGCATTGCGTAATCGCTATTGCAGTTGCGATCTGTACTGAATCAGGCCCATGGTTCCAACCCAGGTCAGATCTAGGTCAGATCCCATTTACACTGCACCTTCGATCTGGATTATTCCCAGGTCAGCCCTGTTCACACTGAACCCGGGTCTGCCCTGCTAAACTTGTGAGGTCATAAAAAGTGGGAGGTGACTGCTCCACAGTCACCAATCAGCTCATTTTAGGCATGACCCAGGTTGGATAACTCGGGTTGCGCTGTTTACTCTGTACCATTACCCAGGTCCATCCTGGGTCCGACCTTGGTAGCTACCTGGGTTGGAGTCCCATGTCACTTGAACCGGGTTATTTTTCAGGGACCCGTTTCCACTAAGCCGTGACCCGGGTAGACCCGGGTAGACCTAGCAGTAACTCGAGTCATTGCAGCAGTGGAAAAGGGGTATAAAGGAGGTGTAGGAGGCTGGAGAGAGGCAAGAGTTGATGACAATGGACAGCTGTCCAAAGCAAAGTTTGTCCCCAATAATAGTTTATCCCAAGATGACTGTGTTCTTCTCAACAACTGGCCATACTGTATTGTAGCCTGCTATGACCAGATACTGGGAAGACAGCCAGCTAAGACAACAATTGGCAGTCAGTTGTGGAATTGCATTGGCAATGCTGTAAATGCAGTCGGACCACTAAAGCGTAGTGTGACAAAAACACTTTTTTGATATAATGAGGTCTCCCTTCCCAGCTTGTGGAATACATCTCTTATGAGGAAGAGCTGAGGTGCATCCTGCCAATGGAACTTTTGGAAAACGTTTGTGTGCATGACAGTGATAGCCCTCCGGCAAATCAATAGCCTTGAGAATAAATCCATGATTTTTTGGGCATTTTACAATAAAAGCAGTAACATGCAGGTTAACCATACTGTATGCATGTACTGTAGAAATAAACAATAATAAACTGAGAGCAATGATGACAGCAAACCTCAAACACCTGTGACAGGTGGATTGGATTCAAAGTTGTACCCAAGTCCATTTTGCGGGTGGATCACGTGATTTTTGCCTTGTGCATGCTTTATAGTCAAACATACGCAACTCTGAGCAACTATTGTAAGGTTGATTCAGAGGCAGATGCATCTCAGGCTCATCTAGGCCTGTGGTTCAATAGGTTTAATTGGGTGGAAACTGGGCATTTGAACATAGGCCAAATGTTCCAAGGGCTTGCCGTGGGAGTTTAGGTGTGTGGTATAAAAGATAGACGTAACAAGGGGGACACCAGATGGTCGATATGCAATATGTTGACATGGCCAACATGTTGACAAGTACAAAAGGTCAACTTCCAATTTTATTCTCTGCACTAATAGGAATTAATGGAAAATATGGCTAAAAAGAAAAATAATTTATAAAAAAATAATTTAATATCAGACAGACATTAGTACAATATATCAATTTGACCGGTCAAAATAAAACAAAAAAATATACAGTCAGGTGCATAAATATTGGACATTGACAGAATTTTCATATTTTGACCTCTATTCACCACCACGAAGGCTTTGAAATGAAACAAACAAGATGTGCTTTAACTGCAGACTTTCAGATTTAATTTGAGGGTAATTACATCCAAATCAGGTGAACGGTGTAGGAATTACAACGGTTTCTATATGTGCCTCACACTTTTTAAGGGACCAAAAGTAATGGGACAAACTAAACAATTCTAAATCTAACTTTCACTTTAAATACTTTGTTGCAAATCCTTTGCAGGCAATTACAGCCTGAAGTCTGGAACGCATAGACATCACCAGACGCTGGGTTTCTTCCCTGGTGATGCTCTGCCAGGCCTCTACTGCAAATGTCTTCAGTTCCTGCTTGTTCTTGGGGCATTTTCCCTTCAGTTTTGTCTTCATCAAGTGAAATGCATGCTCAATCGGATTCAGGTCGGGCATTGACTTGGCCATTGCATAACATTCCACTTTTTAGCCTTAAAAAACTCTTTAGTTGCTTTTGCTGTATACTTCGGGTCATTGTCCATCTGCACAGTGAAATGCCGTCCAATGAGTTCTGAAGCATTTGACTGAATATGAGCATATAATATTGCCTGAAACACTTAAGAATTCATTCTGCTGCTTTTGTCAGCAGTCACATCATCAATAAATACAAGGGAACCAGTTCCATTGGTAGCCATACATGCCCACGCCATGACACTACCACCACCATGCTTCACTGATGAGGTGGTATGTTTTGGATCATGAGCAGTTCCTTTCCTTCTCCATACTCTTCTCTTCCCATCACTCTGGTACAAGTTGATCTTTGTCACATCTGTCCATAGGATGTTGTTCCAGAACTGTAATGGCTTTTTTTAGATGTTGTTTGGCAAACTCTAATCTGGTCTTCCTGTTTTTGAGGCTCAAAATTCACTCTTGTGAAGTCTTCTCTTGATTGTTGACTTTGACACATATACACCTACCTCCTGGAGAGTGTTCTTGATTTGTCCAACTGTTGTGAAGGGGTATTTCTTCACCAGGAAAATAATTCTTCTGTCATCCACCACAGTTGTTTTCTGTGGTCTTCCGGGTCTTTTTGTGTTGCTGAGCTCTCCGATGCGTTCTTTCTTTTTAAAAATGTTCCAAACAGTTGATTTGGCCACACCTAATGTTTTTGCTATTTCTCTGATGGGTTTGTTTTGATTTTTCAGCCTAATAATGGCTTGCTTCACTGATAGTGACAGCTCTTTGGATCTCATATTGAGAGTCGACAGCAACTGATTCCAAATGCAAATGTCACATCTAGAATCAACTCCAGACCTTTTACCTGCTTAATTGATAATGAAATAACTAGGGAATAGCCCACACCTGTCCATGAAATAGCTTTTGAGTTGATAGTCCCATTACTTTTGGCCCCTTAAAAAGTGGGAGGCACATATAGAAACCGTTGTAATTCCTACACCGTTCACCTGATTTGGATGTAATTACCCTCAAATTAAATCTGAAAGTCTGCAGTTAAAGCACATCTTGTTTGTTTCATTTCAAAGCCATTGAGGTGGTGAATAGAGGCCAAAATATGAAAATTCTGTCAATGTCCCAATATTTATGCACCTGACTGTATATATACATATACAATGAAATATTTTAAAAAAGAACATCAAAGTGTCATATACACTATGAATACTGTGAAAAAATCACAGATAATAGCTTCAATATATCTAAAGGAGGTGGATCTTACAAAAGGACTGGTATATACCAGTAATCAAGAGTTATAGGGCCTGATTCAGAGCCACCCGTAAGTGGCAGCTCGTTTGCTCCGAGCGATGTTTGCCCAACTGCGCATGCGTACGGATCGTTATACGCATGCGCGAACCAGTCAGTGCGGTCGAAATTCATGTGCTCGCAAAATAGCGAATGCCTGCTAATTTGAGTGACAGAATGAGGCGTATGTGGGTGGTAACAGGGGAAGGTGCTTGAAAACGGGGAGTGGAAATCCAATCGCAGGCGTGCTTAAAGGTCAAAACGGGCGTTTTAAGGGAGTGCATAATTAATCCAGCAGCGTCATTGACCACGTCACTTGGTTTTTTTTAACTCAGAACTGCTCGCAAAATAGTGGTTGAAAAAACTAACCACAAGAATAGCGAGCAGTTCATACGCTGGTCGATGTACTCGATTAATCTAATAAATAGCGGACATGACGTATGGTGCGAGCGGCCAGGGGGCATATTTTCCAAATTTACGTTCGCATGTTTTGCTCGCTCGTTCAGACTTAGAGGCGTGAACAGACCGCAAAGTGCGAACGGTTCATTTGAATAGCCACCCCTTTTTAGAAAACGAACGACCGCAAATAGCGAGCGGCTCTGAATGAGGGCCATAATCCGCACCTGCAGTATGACCAGAGTCTCATTCAAATAGTAATGTACTTGGTAGTATGTCTCTATATGTCATACATAATAACTAAGCTTCCAAACCAAATCACATGAAGTCATGCACTCATGAGAAATAGAGAAGAAATAAATTGAACACTGTGACTTCTCCAGTGGGAGGTATTTGGCAACAATAGTGGATGTTGCTACTGTTAACCGCTCAAGATGTACATAAATGCATATGAGGGAGGCAATCCTCTCCAATGGGAGGATCGGAGGCCGCGACTACCTTGCATATGTGAAGAGTCCTGTAGATCGCATCTGCCGCCTCGACCTCAGTGCTAAGTGAGCGTCCAATTAAGCTGTGTGGTGTAAGTCTCTTCGGATCTCCTGGGGTAATGGCAGGTGACTGCGGATAACAAATTTTGGTCCAGTGTCCCAGCTTTGACTAGTTTCCCACCACTATATAGGGGCTTTTTCAAAGACTCAGAGTTGGGACACTGGACCCAAATTTGTCAACTTATTCATTGATTCCAGATCCCTTGCGATTTCTTACACCAAGGATAGGACTGGTGCAGGTGCGCACTGAGAGGGATGATGGCTACTGTCACAACTGGACAGATGGAAATCTGCAGCTTTGTAAATCAGCCTCTTAGTGCTATATGTACAAAGTGGCAGCTCTTGCAACCCACAGCTTCTTGGAGATTTAGATCTGAAAACTTAAAGAGGCACTCACATTCAGTGTAAAGCTCAGCTCGCTTTACACTCAATGCGAGTACCGCTTTAAATTTTCAGCACCAGCCCACCGAGAAGCAGCGGCTTTTGTAAATATAGCCCTAAGTGTCTACAGAATATGTGACAGGGTTAGAGTCCAAAGAAGGGAAATCCAAAGTGAACGATCCTAAAAAAAACATTTTGTAAAAACACTTATGTGGGAAGTATTGCTGAACGTAGAGTTGCAGTCTGCCTGTTAAAGGGGAGCTTTTAACGCGCCTATGGGTGGGTTATGAGGGAAATATATTTGAGGCCAGTGGTGTCTGAATATGGGAGGGGAGGGAGGGCTGCAACTGGAGGGTCACAGGACATCAAGAACAGGACCTGAAGGACGCAGGGCAGGAAGGTCTGGACCAAGGGGGGCTGCAGGGTACAGAAGACTGGGTCTACTGGGGGTACAGGGATGACTAGATATGGAGGGGGGGTGGCATAGGACAAGGAAAGCTGCATCTTAATGGGGGCACAGGTCAGGGAGGGCTGGACCTGGGGGGGCACAGGGTTGGAACAGCTGGAGCTTAATGGGGAGCAAAGAGCAGGGAGGGCTAGACTAAGGGATAGTGCAGGACCGGGATGACTGGACCTATTGGGGGCACAGGGATGGTTAGACATGGTGGGGGAGTGGCACAGGGCAGGGAAGGCTGGACCTGGAGGGGACAGGGCTTGGGGGGTCACAGGGCAAGGAAGACTGGACCTTAATGGGGGGCACAGGGCAGGGAAAGCTGGACCTGTGGAGGCACAGGGCAGGGAAGCCTGGCTAGACAGGGGGTGCACAGGGGGCAGGGCCATAATCCAAGTACTTGCTGCTGGCTGCAGGCAGCTGGTGCACTGGCAGCAAGCCAGTCATGATGAAACAGCGCCGGCTGCATTTCAAACATGGCGCCAGCTGCAAACCAATCACAGCTTGCGAAATAGCAGCCCACCAGAAGCGGCTGCTGTGACCGCTCCTGATTGGCTGCCGTTCAGCGAGCTGTGGTTGGTTACATTGTTATATGTATCTTCTATTTCTATGTTAGTCTATTGTAAATTTTACTAAAACATCATGGAGATAGGAATCTTAAACTCATTCTGGGTTATATTATCATCGAGTAAGCTTATTCATCATATAACTATATAATTAGTATTGTGCTGTTATGTTTAGTATTATTCTTTAGAGTTCCTGAACTGACATTTGTTTTCTGTATTTGTTTATATGTACAGTCTATGACTTCAAAAATAACCCTTAAAACTGAAAACAGTGGCACAGATGTATAAAATACAGTACACTATACTATGGGCCATATTCAAGTGAAGTGAAAAGTTATCACGCTCGTTCCTGTGATTCCCCATATTCAATATCATTTTGGCGAAAATGGGACCCGGCGAAAAGGAAATCATCTAAAAGTCCTGTCGTTTTAGGGGAAATCAGCCTGACACCCTCAGAAGATACTCTGACATGGGGTTTCACTATGGGTACCCCCGACTAGCCCTGCTAAAGGTATGTGGGGTCTTTAAACATTCTCCACAGGTGCTTTTTGGGGTACATGAAAATGGGTGCAAGCATATTTTGAAGTCCCTAAAGAGAACTTTTAAAAATCGTTAAAAATCCGACCGCAATCAAAAAACACCTGGGGCATACTTAGGGACCCCCCCCCCCCACAGTCTATTTCGCTAGTTTAAAAGTGTGTCCCCTAAATATTATTTTTCACCCCCAAAATGAAAGTAAATATTTTTGGGGTGTCCTGTGGATCTTTTTTAAAAATAATTGATACAGAATACCTTTGGGGGACAGTCAAAGGGGTGCAGAATACTTTTTTTTAGTTTGTACCCCAAAAACCCCAATTCTGCACTTTTTTTGCCACCTATTCTTTGGTGAAAACTTATCCCTGGATTTTGGCAAATAATTTTCACACCTGAAATTGAATACGGGGAAAGTGAAAACGGTGAAAATGACGTCATCTGCGATAAAGTATTGCTGATAACGTGTTTTCGGCAGCCTAATTGAATATGGCCCTGAGAGTAGCAAATCTGAGGACTTGAGGAAAACAGTAAATGAGATGTATATTGGTAAATATACTTTATATAACTAAACTTTTTGTGTGTTTCTCATTTTTCATACTGAACAGTGCCACACAGTGGTCTAAAGACAAAGCTTCATTTGAGAAACACGGAGGCTATGATTTGGTTGTCATTTATTTATGTTTTGGGTGTTTTTTTTGCCTTTTTCCCTAAATGTTTATATACAACTTAGAAGCAGACTTACCACATTTGTTTTTAGTTTTTTTTAATGCGCTTTCTTGAAAATTGGCAGATGATTTGCAAATGATTGCCACCTATACACCTATACAGTATGTCAGTGCCTTTCTCCCTTCATACTAAATTCCCACTGACTAGTGTAGGTTAAAGCCTTAATGAGTTCCATTTCCTCTGCCGAAATTAAAGAAGCAATTAAACAAACATCAAGTGGCAAAAGCCCTGGACCAGATGGTTTTAGTCTGAAATATTATTCACCGTTTTGAGATGAACTTCTTCCCCTAATGACTGAGGCTTTTAACGACTTGCCTAAAAATATCTATAGAAGAGAACGTTTAGCAGAGATTCATGTGACTGTTATCCAAACCCTCAGAAGCGTTAGATGACTGTCCTAGTTATACTCCAATTTCTTTGCTGAATATTGATTTTAAACCTTACAGTATGCGAAGATGTGTGTTATTATACTGACACCTGTGCTCCCTTTACTTACACAGACCAATTACATGTGTTTCACCCACAGCAAAGAAGTGCAAGATGATATGATAAAGATTAATTTATTCAAAATCTATGCCCCTAATATTATCAGTCAGTGACATTTGGGACAATTGGGACTTTATGTTCCAGGTCATATAACATATATAAGTCTGACATATATTTAGAACATTAAAAGTGCTTTAGTTTTACTCAAGAACTAAAACCATTGGCATAATATCAGACAAACTTCCTTTGACCAATATGATAGGATTCTTTCTCATATTGGAAGCAACTAAGTCACTTATCCACTCACTGTTTATCTCGGGATGGGACTACTGTAACCTCCTCCTATCTGGCCTCCGACTCCCACCTCTCTTCACTCCAATCTGTCCTCAGTCCTCACTCTCCACATCTCCACAAATCTTCAAAAGGACTCTCAAAACTCACTTCTTTATCAAAGTCATCCAGCTCTCATCCTAACCCACTGCTCCATGCTGTTTCCTCACTGTCTACCCCATCTGTCACCCCTGTCTGTCTGCCCCTCCCTTTAGAATGTAAGCTCTTATGAGCAGGGTCCTCTTCCCTCATGTGTTTCTCCTTCCCTTACACTGTCTTAGCAGCTGGAGGTGTTTGCCGCGAGGGGGGAGTTAGGTTTAGGGACTCCAGGGGGGTCTTAGGGTTAGGCACCCCCCCGGGAATGTTAGCATCAGGCTATGGGAAGGAGGGATTGTGTCAGGCACCCCTGGGGGAGGTTAGCTTTAGGCACCCCCCCTGGGAGGGTTAGGTTTAGAGTGTGGGGAGGGGGGGTAAGTGTAGGCACCTCTTAGGGTTAGGGGGAGGGGTGGGGAGGGTTAGGGGATCTTACTTACCTCTGTCAGGATCTTCATGTGCCGGCCTTCCAGCGTCAGTTTTTCATCTGCTGGGCTTAGGTCCAGCAGTAATACGAACAGATTCCCATTTTGGTTGCTGCTGCCCTGCTGTGCTGCTAATTTGAGTGCTATGATCATGGATGCAGCAATGTATATAAACCATGTCCTTGTCCTGCATTATTTTCTACTGTAAGTCACTGTTTTCTCATTTTGCTCATTTGTAAAGTGCTGCAGAAGACTTGTGGCTCCATATAAATAAAGGATAATAATAATAATAATAATAATAATAATAATAATAATAATAATAATAATAATACAAGGCTGCCCATTGTTGTCTCTGCTCTTTACTTTAGTTATGGAAACTTTTAGTTGTAACCAACAGCGTATGTAGAGGCTTTCCATTGGTTGGAGAAATCATAAACTGGTGCTTTTTGCTGATAATGGTCATGGCATTGATTTCCACCAGGGCCCTAACTGTGTGGAGTTTGTATATTCTCCCTGTGTGTGCATAGCTTTCCTCCAGGTACTCCGGTCTCCTCCCACAATCCAAAAATATACTGGTAGGTTAATTGACTCCCAACACAAATTAACCTTGTATGTGTGTGTGCATGTGATAGGGTGGGATACAGCCAGTTTGCCGGAGGACAGGCTGTTGAAATCCCGACCAGGGACTAAAATGACAACGCCATTTTAGATACCGATGCCTTTATCCCAACAGCCACTATCCCGATCGTAAGTATAGCAGGGTGCCTTAGCTGTTAGCTGCAGGGTGGGGAAGGGTTAGGTTTAGGCACCTCGGGGGGGTTAGGGTTAGGCTCAGGGGGGGTTATGGTTAGGCACCACTGGAGGGGTTATGGTTAGGCACCACTGGAGGGGTTATGGTTAGGCACCACTGGAGGGGTTACTGTTAGGCACCACTGGAGGGGTTACGGTTAGGCACCACTGGAGGGGTTAGGGTTAATAAGTATGGAGACTGGTTAGGTTTAGGCACCAAGGGGGAAGGATTAGATTTAGGCACTAACCGGGAGGGTTAGGGTTAGAGTGCGGAGTGGGGAGGGTTAGGGTTAGGATGCAAGAAAGGAGGGTTAGGGGGAGAAGGGGGGTGGATTAACATACTTACCCGACCCCTGTCAGGATACCAAGCATTGGGATGCCGCTGTCGGCATTTTGACAGAAGGCATCATGACTGCCAGTATTTCATACCGATTCCAATAGGGCATATAGATTGTAAGCTCCACTGGGGCAGGGACTTAGGTGAATGGCCAAATATTCTCTGTAAAGCGCTGGGGAACATGTGTGTGCTATATAAATAACTGGAAATAAATAAATAAATCATATCACATCAGCAGCAGCAGCAGCTAGGATCGTGATTCTGAATAGAACATCTGCAACTTATATGGTTCCTGCAACTGTGTCCACCTCTAGCTTGACCTTCGCATCATCCCAGTATCATCCCATACCTAACCCCGTCCTGCCTCACAGGACCATGTGTTATACCAATTTCATGAGCAGCTTTCTCGAGTACATCTAAAACTACTGAATATTTGCTGTACACTGTTTAGAATTTTATTTTCAACAAATGTCTACAGCAATCCGTCTTATGTAACACTTGACAATTCAGGTGCTATGGATTATTCTCAGCGTGTTGTAACTCTGACATTCTGGATTTATATAGTGTATAAACTGGTTCAGTTCCATTTGAAACGATATAGATCTGATATTGCTATTTATTAGGAGAAACCCGACAGTCACAATTACTGTTAGTTTACTGCTCTTTGGCAACAGTGTTGCAGCTCTTTGCAATGTAACTCTTATTATGCCTTATACTGTAGCAACAAGTAAAAATGCATGTGGAAAGAAGATGAATTAGACATGTATTTATTAATTAGCATTTATACTTGGATACCAGAGGTCCTTGCAGGCATTGAATGAGCAAGGAGCCTTCAAACAACCCCATTACAAAGCAAATTCAGGGCCTAATTCAGTGATGGTTTATGTTCCGGGATGTAGTTATGTGACCGGCAGTCACAACCGACTGCTGAATGCCGGCAAAGAATTCATGTTAGGCATCGAAATACCGACATCTATCACAATTCTGATGCCGCAATCCAGGAGGATGCATGCCCAAATTAGGACAGTATGGGCAGCGCATCCTCTTAGCCGCCGGGGGGGGGGGGGACCCGCTTCAGGTTTAGGGCTGTTAGCGGGTTTAGTGTTAGGTTTTGGGGGGGAGGTTAGTATTAGGCACCCCTAGGGGGAGGGTTAGGGTTAGACACCCCCCAGGGAGGGCTAGGTTTAGGGAGCGGTAAGGGGTGGTTAGGGTTAGGCACCCCCGGGGGGAGGTTAGGGTTAGGCACTAGGGGGGGGGAGGTTAGGGTTAGGCACCACTAAGGGAGGGTTAGGGTTCGTGGGGGGGAAAGGGGATGTTAGGGTACTTACCTGCCTCTGTCGGGATCTTCATCCTGTCGGGCAGCCGCCGGCATTTCAATCCCATTCCTTATGTACATCTCCAGAGCCCTAACTAGACTTTTTGGTGCCCTGTGCCAGAAAGATCATTGGCGCCCCCCTAATTTTTCAAAGGGACATAATGCATCCAAAAAAGGGCCATGGCCTCATGGGGAAGGGCCAGGGAAGAGATAGGAGAGGCCAGGAGATGCTGGGGATGAAATAAGTGAAAGCTACAAGTGAGAATGATAATAAACAGAAATTTGACAGGCCCAAATAACGCCCCCTGACCTGTGGTGCCCTGTGCAATGCCACTACCCTAGCTACGGCTCTGTACATCTCCAATGGTTGGAGATCTGTGTATGCGCAGGATCTGCACTGCGCACGTGCAGATCTCTTTCTGTGACTACGGTCGCAGTGCACCCAAGGTGCAGCATGATTGACATGCTGCGTCCATTCGTGGATGGGGTATGGGCGTCATCAGCCAGGGTTCCCAAATAAGGGGGTATGTTGGCCCTGTGTTCTGGGAGTGGCCAGGCCAGTGTATTCGCCTTCCGATGCAGATTTACAGGCCTCAGGCTGACTCAGATGGCCGATCCTGCAAACAATGGTCGCAGCACTCGGATCTGTGATGCGACAGTGGGAGCGTCACACCTCTTGCTGTATTAGCCTATTTTCTGAAGACACAGCAATGCAAATAGCGTCCATCGCTGAATCAGGCCCATAATTCACCCCAATTCACATAATAATAATAAAAAGGGGGACACTGACATTAGAAACAATGTGTTGCATTGAAATATCCTCTTTAAAACATAAAATAAATGCACACATTTTAACGCCAGTGGGTTATGTGACCTAAGGGGCTTTGAACACCAGGGGGCTAACTGCGGATATTTGCAGGTATGGAGAATTGGCTTCCTCTATGCAGCTGCACCACCAACATAAATCTGCTGGTTCAAATAGCTGTCACCATTATCAGCACACAGGTGCACCAGCCCTATACAGGGTGCAAGAGATCCATCCGACACAACTCTACATGAGAAGCAGAGGAAGTGTGTCCAGAGCTGTGTGGGTGTGGCCAGTGCCATGTGGGCGTGTCCACTTCCTACACGATGTAGTTCCAACAGGCCCATTGTTAACCTGGTCCTGGACTCACGTGTAACTCTAAATTACTGTAGCCCCTAGAGTTATTTTATTTTCCAGCTGGAATACTGTAGCATCACTGTTCATAATGCTCAAATCACTCTGTGCTAATACATTGAAATAAATGGGCAATGCTTTTCCATTCTGTCACATGGGAGCAGACGAGCTTTAAAAAAAAGCTGCATGCACCGTTCCCTGAGTGTAATCGCTCCCGTGTGACAGGGGCTAAGTGATCCCCATTCACGTCAATGTGTCAGCATCAGCGATATTAACGCTTGTACTGGTGTAACTGGATAAGCACTAGTGTCCAAAATGGCGCCTTTACCCCACCTAAATGTTACAGGGAACCTGATGATTTTAAATGTTGTTTTACAGAGCGATCAGACTCAGAGAATGTTAATGGAAAGATATAAATTGTTTTATCCTTACCTTTTAAAATGCAACCTATTTTTTCCCAGGCTCCTTTATAAGATACTACATTTTCTTGGACAACAGTGTTCTATAAATAATGTTCTCTATGTAAGGAGTTTACAAGAAATATGTATAATTACTTCTTTACTGAAGGCACAGAATTGAAATCTATCCCAGCTCTGACAGAGATTGATAAAGCAATGAAACATTTTTTTCTTTTAAAAATGTGTCAAATGCGGATGATTTAGAAAAATGAGCAGCGCGGATGAGCCAACGTTCAGTTTACCTTTTGACAATTCTGCTGTATAAGGAATGGAAACATTTGAGATCCTTCCAAAAGTGATTTTGATAGTACATTGTTATTGTGCGCTCTTTAATGTGTCGCTAGCATTACAATGGTAACATCAGCCACACTGTCATTAACCACTTGATGGCTGGAGGGTTTGCCTGTCTCCATGACCAGAACATATTTATGTTTTTGAAATGTATTGGTATAAATTGGAATGATGTTTATTTTATTCCTAGTCTATCAAAGTGTGTTCTATATTTTTCTATCTGGTAGCGAACTAGAACATACAGTATCTATCTATCTATCTATCTATCTATCTAATCTACAGTATCTGTCTATTCTACAATATCTATCTATCTATCTACATATCTATCTATCTAATCTACAGTATATATCTGTCTATCTATCTATCTATCTATCTATCTATTCTACAGTATCTATCTATCTATCTATCTATCTATCTATCTATTCTGCAGTATCTATCTATCTAATCTACAGTATCTATCTATCTATCTATCTATCTATCTATCTATCTATCTATCTATCTATTCTACAGTATCTGTCTATTCTACAATATCTATCTATCTATCTATCTATCTACATATCTATCTATCTAATCTACAGTATATATCTGTCTATCTATCTATCTATCTATCTATCTATCTATCTATCTATCTATCTATCTATTCTACAGTATCTATCTATCTATCTATCTATCTATCTATCTATCTATTCTGCAGTATCTATCTATCTAATCTACAGTATCTATCTATCTATCTATCTATCTATCTATCTATCTATCTAATCTACAGAATCTATCTATCTATCTATCTATCTATCTATTTATTCTACAGTATCTATCTGTCTATCTATCTATCTAATCTACAGTATCTATCTATCTAATCTACAGTATCTATCTATTTATCCTTCTATCTATCTATCTATCTATCTATCTATCTATCTATCTATCTATCTATTCTACAGTATCTATCTATCTATCTATCTATCTATCTATCTATCTATCTAATCTACAGTATATAACTATCTATTTATCCTTCTATCTATCTATCTATCTATCTATCTATATATCTATCTATTCTACAGTATCTATCTATCTATCTAATCTACAGTATCTATCTATCTACCTATCTATCTATCTATCTATCTATCTATTCTACAGTATCTATCTATTTATCTATCTATCTATCTAATCTACAGTATCTATCTATCTAGCTAAACTACAGTATCTATTTATCTATCTATCTATCTATCTATCTATCTATCCAAAATATAGAGCAAAAAGTCGCCTACACAGGGAATATAGCGCTGTACAATGTGAAACAGCATGAAAATGGACAGAAAACCTAAACAATTACCTTTATTGTGTAACACTAATGATAACGAAGTAATAAAACATATATATATATATATATATATATATATATATATATTTATATATATATAAATTCTCCCTCTGCTGGCACTCCATTCCCAGACAATTCGCTCCGGTGCACAAGTTCACATAAGTATATCTTCAAAAATAAAAGGCACTCAGAGACAGCTTATGGCAACAAACCAATATAATGGTCAACGGTCAAACATTTTCAGGGTAAAGACCCCGTCATCAGGACCACACATACAGTTACAAACAATAGAATAAATGGGCAATGGGCAAGCCAGAATTTGTCAGAAAATGGATTGCTATCCTTAATAAATGTGCCTTTGACTTAATGATTCTAGTGGTGGAGGAGGCTAATAGAGAACTTACCATAACCTGAAATAAAATTGCAGTCTTTGAAAAAGATTTCAGAAAGCTGCTAGAGGAGGATACCAGTCAAAATTGGATACAAAGGTTGGAGACCCAGTGTGATCAGAACCGCAGAGAATTGCTGAAATTTAAATGGAGTAAAAAACATGCAGTAGACACTGATTATGATGAAAATAGGGTCTATAAATGGCTTACTGGCAATGATAATATGTATATGCATCAGGCTCCACAGAGGCGACAGAGACCATGGCAAAGACGTGCTCCTGGAGCACAAAGTGATACATTAAGATCAAGTAGTAATAGTGATTTTTTTGGTTTCAGAAATGGACGATTATAGTAAACAATCTACTGTCCCTTTAGGACAGGGATCAAAAGAGGCATTAAACCCCCGAGAAGAGCTCCCACCCGCAGGGGGATGGGGGGGGGGCTGAACAAGAGGGGGGAGAAAGGTGGTAGCCAAAAATAAAATTTAATATTTAATCTTTCATCCAGAACCCTAACTTTGGCTGAACTGGTGGTGTTAAACATGGAATTGAGTTTGGTGCCTACCAACAAACACGATGATTTCACTTGGAAAATGGATCTCCATCAATTTTCCTGAAAACTCAGACTTAGGGAACATTTCCAGAATAAAACCCAGAATGTGGAGTCCTCTATTTTTGATAAGTTTCTTAAAGCTGTATCCAGGTCTGATTATGACCCTATATCAAATAACCCATCATTAAAATCATTTGGGAGACTTTTGAAGGAATTCCGTGACTCGATATATATCTACGCCTTGTAAGAGACTCCATAATCTGAATAAGGAGGAATACAAAGCCCTTAAGACCCTGGAGTCCTATGAGGACATAGTGATAAGGCCAGCAGATAAGGGTGAGGCCATTTCACAATACAAAGAAAAAAAGGAATAATCACACCTGAGCGCCCCTAATACAAATAAAATAATGTGAAAATTACTTATCTTCAATCATATATTCTTCTGGAATCTTTTCCCAATAATTCAAACATATAAAGAAAGAGAAAATTGGAAAATCTAATGCAGACAATTTCCACAGTACAATGATATAAAAACCTTTGATAGTAAAGATTTTTTTCCAATATATTAATATATATGATGTACTAATCCATCAAAACACGTCTTATGAGTAATCAGACAATTTTTTAATACATATAAATAATACACAGCCCCAACTTATAAATTTGTGGGGGGTCTTGAAAAAGACCTCTGGTGAGGTAGAAACACGTTGGCAGAGAATTGGGGGACTGCAGTTGGCATTCTATCCAGATCAGTGTGGAGGACGTTCCTGGAAGGCAGCTGAGGTGGATCCCGGGTTTTTTCCATCTATCCCTTAAGCTTACTACAGGCTCATTTTTTTCCTGATTCTGGTATGAGGCCAACTTCACTGAAAGTCTATGTTTTTGTGGTTCTTGTCATTTTTAACCCCACAAATTTATAAGTTGGGGCTGTGTATTATTTATGTGTATTAAAAAATTGTCTGATTACTCATAAGACGTGTTTTGATGGATTAGTACATCATATATATTAATATATTGGAAAAAAATCTTTACTATCAAAGGTTTTTATATCATTGTACTGTGGAAATTGTCTGCATTACATTTTCCATTTTTCTCTTTCTTTATATGTTTGAATTATTGGGAAAAGATTCCAGAAGAATATATGATTGAAGATAAGTAATTTTCACATTATTTTATTTGTATTAGGGGCGCTCAGGTGTGATTATTCCTTTTTTTCTTTGTATTGTGAAATTGCTCTTGAGAGGTAATTTGGGATACCCTCTCTATAAAAAGAGTTCTACTAGAGCAGCCGAGGCGCAGATCATAGCACCTAAAAACCTTCTTTTCTGTGTATTGAAGGGTGAGGCCATTGTTGTCCTCAACATTGATGACTATAGGTCTGAAATCCAGAGTCAATTAGCTGATCAGACACTATCATGTGATCTTGTATTATTGTATCAAAGAGAACTGTTGAATATCCTGAAAACAGCCAAAGATGAAGGTTCAATTCCACCTAAAGTATTTAATGCCTTATGTATACAGCACCCTAAGTGTCCGGTGCTGTATACATTACCATAATTGTATAAGAGTAGGGATAATCTCCCGGGTAGACGTGTAATTTCTACACGGGGTCCCTATTCCAGCCAACAGCACAACTACTTGACAGTATCTTGCAGCCATTATTGAATTTACAGGCGACCTTTTTGAAAGACACTACGATGTTCCTAAAGAAATTATTGGAGATAGATAATGTTCCAAAGGGTACTTTGCTGTGTTGTCTCGATGTCTGCAGCCTTTACACCTCCATACCTTATCATGGAGGGATGATAGCCATGCAAAAAACTTTGTAGAAAAATATATCAACCAATCTACCAAGTTATTTTTAACTTTGTTAGAACTTATGGAGCATACACACGGTCAGATTTGTCAGACTTGTCAGATTTGTCAGATGAACGATTGAACGATTGAACGATTTGAACGATTTGACCAAAGTTTTGAACGATTTGAACGATTTGAACGATTGAACGATTTTTGACTGCATTAAAATGAATGGAATCATCCAAGTCTGACTGCAAACCCATCAGATGTCAAATATCGTTATCTGACAAACGGGAACGCGCATCGTTGATCGTCCATCGTTCAGGCATGTCAGATATGAACGATTTTCCTTCAGATATGAATGACTGAACGATTTTTAAATCGTTATCGTCCATATCTGAAGAAAAAATCTGATCGTGTGTATGCACCATTACTCTCTGTAGGAATTACTTCCTGTTTGATGGCTCCTTTTTTTGCAGTTAGCGAGGGTGTGCCATGGGCTCTTCTGTGGCCCCCTCGTATGCGAATGTGTATATGTTTTACCAGGAATCTCTTATGTTTTTGCTGACCCTAATTTCAGGAAACACATCATGATGTATACCCGATACATCGATGATGTTTTTCTGTTATGGACAGGGGGTGTGAAACCCCTCCAGGATTTGATGACTATAATCAACAACTTAAATTCACCCATTAAATTTACCTACGATTACAGCACAGAGAAAGCTAATTTCTTAGATGTTAATATCACAGTTGCTAATGGTAAAATTGAGACAGGGGTTTATGGTAAACTGACCAACAGAAATACTTTCCTGAGGTCTAATAGCCATCATCCAGTTGCATTAAAGAAGGGACTACCTCTGTCCCAAATGATGTACGTAGCGCGCATCACAAGTGACCCCTCCAAGATTCCAAATGAGCTGGATAAACTCATAAAGAAATTTGTAGAAAGGGGATATGATTCTAAAATGCTGTCAGAATAGAAATCTAAGGTGCTCAAACTGAGGTGGGCAGAATTGTTAAATCCTAGTAAAAAGGACACAGATAGTGTCATTCCATGGTCTAGTGAGTATACATTAGCCAGCCCCATTATTAGACGTGCCACCACCGCATTATGGCCCATCGTGAGCACGGATAGAGATCTGCCTGTGTTTAAACATAAAAGACCAATGGCGGCATTTACAAGAGGTAGGAACCTTCGAGACCGATTGGTTCGTACAGACATTTTTAACATAGGTATTGTACAACCCCCTAACATCTATTAAAAAAACCCTGGCTGCTATAGATGTACCAATTGCGTGACCTGCAACTTTCTCGTCCTATGTAAAACCTTTAGTCATCCCCACTGTAACAAAGTTTATGACATTAGGCATGTTCTTACATGTACCACTACGCATGTAGTGAATGTGATAGTGTGCCCTTGTGGCTTACACTACATGGGTCAGACTACTCGTAAATTTAAGGAGAGAATGAATGCACATAGATCCACAATTTGCATGACCCTTAGTGGTAGAGATATAGATCAGCCAGTAGCCAGGCACTTCAAGGAGGCTGGCCATTCATTGGATGCATTCAAATATTTTATTATCGATCATATACCGGTCTCCCTGAGAGGAGGTGACAGGGCTAAGTCACTCCTGGTGAAGGAATCAAGGTGGATTATTCATTTAGGTACCACTAAACCTGGGGTCCTCAACAATAAAATCAACTGGAATAACATGTTATGAGATTTTTGCTTTAGGGATTATTTGGTTTGCATAGTTTATTTGTTCTTTCTTTCTAATGAATATGTGCCATTTTTGTAAAAAGTAGGACTATTCTATAAGGGGTTGCATTTTTTTCACTTGTTGTTTTTAATGTAGAGTATAGTTAGATGTCCAGCGGCATGATGTGCTGCATGGATTGGGTTTTTCACGCAACTCCATGCTTGTCCCACTGCAGGTTCCCCTTGTGGCTGTCCTCCATCAGACCGCTGATGGAACGCAGGAAGCCAGCCGGTGGAACGCATCACAGCGGTTCGTATGGTGATGGTGGCCACGCATGCAGAATTGCGATGTGGACCAGCTGCAGTGGGTGGTGTCTGCGAACGGCGGTGAGCAGAGCGGGAACTGGTGACAGGTAATGGGGGTATTTATAGAGGAACTATTCACTCATTGTATTGTTTGTAACTGTATGTGTGGTCCTGATGACGGGGTCTTTACCCTGAAAATGTTTGACCGTTGACCATTATATTGGTTTGTTGCCATATGCTGTCTCTGAGTGCCATTTGTTTTTGAAGATATATATATATATATATGTATATATACAGTATATACAGTATAGTATATATAATTTATATACTGTATATAAACTACATACAGCGGTTCTCCCCAGACATCATAGCATTAGAACGTCCACAAAGTTACTCTGACATTTCAATTATGTTTAATGATTATATATATCCCCCCAAGGTGCATTACATAGATCAGGTGTGCTACATCAATATAGAGCACCAATAGGTGTGCTACATGAATATATACTGTACCACCAATAGGTGTGCTACATGACTACATACCACCAATAGGTGTGCTACATGAATATTTACCACCAATAGGTGTGCTACATTAATATATACCACCAATAGGTGTGCTACATGAATATATACCACCAATAGGTGTTCTACATGAATATATACCACCAATAGGTGTGTTACATGAATATATACCACTAATAGGTGTGCTAAATGAATATATACCACCAAGAGGTGTGCTACATGAATATATACCACCAATAGGTGTGCTATATACCACCAATAGGTGTGCTACATGAATATATACCACCAATAGGTGTGCTATATACCACTAATAGGTGTGCTACATGAATATATACCACCAATAGGTGTGCTATATACCACCAATAGGTGTGCTACATGAATATATACCACCAATAGGTGTGCTATATACCACCAATAGGTGTGCTACATGAATATATACCACCAATAGGTGTGCTAAATACCACCAATAGGTGTGCTACATGAATATATACCACTAATAGGTGTGCTACATGAATATATACCACCAATAGGTGTGCTATATACCACCAATAGGTGTGCTACATGAATATATACCACCAATAGGTGTGCTATACACCACTAATAGGTGTGCAACATGAAGCTTGCAGCTTGCATAGTCACCAATGCACCATGATGACTTCACCATGCGTGTCACTTTGTAACTATAGCAGCCAGTACATGTAAACAAATAACAATGACACATGGAATAACAGCTGATACGGATATAAAACATACAAATCACTTACACAGATGTACACCGCCTCTCTATTTTGTTTGTAGATGCAGCCGTCATCATTAGCATTGGCATTTACCCCTACCCAATGCTGGGTGCAAGAGATCCATCTGAAATAGGCATCACCTTGGCATACACACAACTCTGAATAGGACACAACTCTGGCTAGTTCTCTTCTGTGTTTCTGCCCAGCTGCCATCCAGAAACATCCATTTCATGTATTGAAAGAAACGACTGAGATCCACCTAACTCAGCATTGCCAGGAGATAGGCTGAGAGGCGTATGGTCATTATAGTGCCTGCGCTATAACTCACTAGATGTGGCAGCATACAGAGCTGTGTGCAACTCAGAAATATGTAATTCCTGAACATGCTCATATATAGCTAAAATTCCTGAACATGCCTATATATAGCTAAAATTCCTGAACTTATCCATAAATAGCTAAAATTCCTGAACATGCCCATACATAGCTAAAATTCCTGACAATGCCCATATATAGCTAAAATTCCTGAACATGCCTATATATAGCTAAAATTCTTGAACATGCTCATATATAGCTAAAATTCTGGAACATGTCCATATAAAGCTAAAATTCCTGAACATGCTCATATATAGCTAAAATTCCTGACCATGCCCATATATAGCTAAAATTCCTGAACATGCCTATATATAGCTAAAATTCTTGAACATGCTCATATATAGCTAAAATTCTGGAACATGTCCATATAAAGCTAAAATTCCTGAACATGCTCATATATAGCTAAAATTCCTGACCATGCCCATATATAGCTAAAATTCCTGAACATGCCCATATATAGCTAAAATTCCTGACCATGCCCATATATAGCTAAAATTCCTGAACATGCCCATATATAGCTAAAATTCTTGAACATGCTCATATATAGCTAAAATTCTGGAACATGTCCATATACAGCTAAAATTCCTAACATGCTCATATATAGCTAAAATTCCTGAACATGCCCATACATAGCTAAAATTCCTGACCATGCCCATATATAGCTAAAATTCCTGAACATGTCCATATATAGCTAAAATTCTTGAACATGCTCATATATAGCTAAAATTCTGGAACATGTCCATATAAAGCTAAAATTCCTGAACATGCTCATATATAGCTAAAATTCCTGAACATGCCCATACATAGCTAAAATTCCTGACCATGCCCATATATAGCTAAAATTCCTGAACATGTCCATATATAGCTAAAATTCTTGAACATGCTCATATATAGCTAAAATTCTGGAACATGTCCATATATATCTAAAATATCTGAACATGCTCATATATAGCTAAAATTCCTGAAAATGCCCATATATAGCTAAAATTCCTGAACTTATCCATATATAGCTAAAATTCCTGAACATACTCATATATAGCTAAAATTCCTGAACATGATCATATATAGCTAAAATTCCTGAAAATGATCATATATAGCTAAAATTCCTGAAAATGCCCATATATAGCTAAAATTCTTGAACTTATCCATATATAGCTAAAATTCCTGAACATACTCATATATAGCTAAAATTCCTGAACATGATCATATATAGCTAAAATTTCTGAACTTGCCTATATATAGCTAAAATTCCTGAACATGTTCATATATAGCTAAAACTCCTGAACATGCTCATATATAGCTAAAATTCCTGAACTTATCCATATATAATAAAAATTCCTGAACATACTCATATATAGCTAAAATTCCTGAACATGCTCATATATAGCTAAAATTCCTGAACATGTTCATATATAGCTAAAATTCCTGAACATATTCATATATAGCTAAAATTCCTGAACATGTTCATGTATAGCTAAAATTCCTGAACTTATCCATTTATAATAGAAATTCCTGAACATACTCATATATAGCTAAAATTCCTGAACATGCTCATATATAGCTAAAATTCCTGAACATGTTCATATATAGCTAAAATTCCTGAACTTATCCATATATAGCTAAAATTCCAGAACATGCCCATATATAGCTAAAATTCCTGCCCATATATAGCTAAAATTCCTGAACATGCCCATATATAGCTAAAATTCCTGAACATGTATATATATAGCTAAAATTCCTGGAATATGTCCATATATACAGTAGCTAATATTCTTGAACATGTCCATATATAGCTAACATTCTTGAACATGGTCATATATAGCTACAATTCCTGAACTTGCCCATATATAGCTAAAATTCCGGAACATGCTCATATATAGCTAAAACTCCTGAACTTCCCCATATATAGCTAAAATTCCTGAACTTTCCCATATATAGTTAAAATTCCTGAACATGTTCATATATAGCTAAAATTACCAAACTTGCCCATATACAGCTACAATTCCAATACAGTACAGCTCCTACAGTACATAGATAAAATTCCTGAATTCCTGAACATTCCGCTATATAGATAAAATGTCAGTACATGTCCCTTATACAAAGATATGCCCAACATAAACAATATGTGCAGGCATGGCCACTATATGTCTCATATACTCTATATTAAAGCTACATACAACCCCATATATAATATGGTGACATAGGACACAGTTTGGGTAACTATACAGTAGTTTATCTAAATGAAACTCTCTATGGTACATGAGCAATGTACAGCCCAGATTATGCTAGTTGGAGTGGACTGGAAGCCCTGAGGTCTCTATCAATGGTGCCATCAGTGCTTTACATCAATAAAAGAAAACCATAATTGGAAAATCATTGATGTTTTAAACCATAGGCATAGCTACTAAGGGTCATGGGAATAAGGTGAGCCAATCATTCAAGAGGGCAGGGCTCATCAACATGAGCCCTGCCCCCATCAAGTTGCATGCGGGGAAAATAAAATGTTGCCACATCTTTGCCATAGTTGACTGAGAAAAGTGAAAAAAAAACAGTTTTAACATCGATGGCAAACCATCAATTGTTGCTAATCAATGTTCAATGGCCATCCATACTGGAGATCACCAACTGTGGTACATAATAATCCATTTGTGCTTGGCTCCATTCAATATTTACTATTTGTCAAAGCTGCTGATCATTGGCAGCTTTGATCGGAATTTTTAATACAGCAACAATAATCAATGCTAAATTGGGCTTGTTTGGCACTGATCAGTGGCCTTGACAAATCGACAGTAAAGATTCCCTTAAGTGTCCAGCATGCAAATTAAACAGAAAGAAAGATGGTCTGCAATGTCAGTAATATATATTTGGAGAAAATGTAATTAAAGAGTCAGTGGGATTTCTAAGTAGCAGAAAACCTCCCTAAAAGCAAACCTGTCTCCTTCTTGGTTCTCACTACGCTAACATTTCAGATTCTCTTTTCTCTGACTCCTCATTAACAACAATGCAGACACAGGGTTTGTGGACCAGGGCACAGTCTGACCCCTGCACCCCTAATGTAGGAGGCGGAATCCTCAAGCAGTGGTGCACCCCAGGATTTTGGACCAGATTCAGAAATGTACGCTAATGCCACTACAACTGCAAATTTTTATGTGCAAAATATGCAAATGTAGCAGGCATCAAGATTTGTATTGAGACGATGACTGACGGCTTAAAAAATTCAAGCTTCTGAGTAAAGGGTGTAAGTTTATGCCAGGCACCTGGAGGCAAACTAGATGGTGGTGCCCCCCTCCCCCTGGTAGCTTTGGTTTGCTCCAGCCCCCCAGTGTCTCTTTAGCTCCAGTCAGGCCCCTTCGGTCTTCTCAGCCAGCCCCCAGTATCTCTCCAAGCAGCTCCCAGTGTCTCTCCAGTCAGCCCTCAGTGTCCCCCAAGCCAATATCCTCCATGTCTCTCCAGCTAGCCCCCAGTCTCTATCCTACCAACCCCCAGTGTCTCTCCAGCCAACCTCCAGTGTCTCCCCAGCCAGCACCTCAGGTGTCCCTCCACCCCCTCCTTTCTCTCCAGCCAATCCCCCACTGCATCTGGGAGTTCCACCACAGATCTGCATACAAAGACGCAGCTCGGCTGCAGAACAGTTGACTATGAAACTTCTGAGTAACCCTATGGTCATGCAGAATGTTCGCCGGAACTGAGACACCAGAGCCATTTTCACTGCATATAGGATTGCAGTCACAGGCAGGGATACACCCCAAAAACAGTTACTACACTTCTGCACTGGAGTCACCACTGCCCCATTGCCACCCACAAATCAATTTATGAATAAATCCTCGCTGCAAGCGGCATTTGTAATGGAACGTGACGCAAGCGCAATATGACTTAGACGGATGTGCAGATCTCCACCTGGTATACCGGTGAGGCAGTCCCATACTCCTATGTGCACCATTCAGACCCACTTTATAGGCACACAAATATCATGCAATTAAATAAAAATCAGCCAGACTTCCTCTAAATATTCTTCTTTGTTATTTCAGCCATAAATAAGTTTCCAATTACAAATATAATATGGATAAGACAAAAAAAACAAAACGTGCAATTAATCACATTTCACAAACTATTTCTAGGTAGGAATTTGATGGAATTTTTTTTTTTGCCAGTATATTTAATGCTGTTACAGTATCTGCCACAAACCCACAAATGGTCACAATCAGCATTTGCATGGTGGCACTTAACAGAAGAGGAATGGTGGAAGGTCTATGCAGTTACATAATCACATTGGTGCAAAAATAACGTTTTCCAATTCATTGCAGTTCAGAAACGACTCAGGGTCTGATTCAGAGATATATGCTAACCCTATGGATAGCGTACATCTCCGATGGTTAGCGTACATCTCCGATGCTTTAGGGTCTGCGCATGCTCAGGACCCATTCTGCGCATATGTACAACGGGTCCTGCAATCTTGCTCGCAGACCCCCCCAAGCCGCAGTAGGATTGACATGCTGCAGCATTTGGGAGATGGCGCAAGAGGGAAGAGGCCAGGGGTTGCGAAGGTGGAAGCAGATCTTCTGGCCTCGCAGCTGCCAGGATCCGGCCAGGCTGCGGTAAGTTTCAGCTTCTTCAGCCTGGCCAAAGGAGCAACCAATCCGAACATTAGTCGCCATGCTTGCCATGGTGATCCCAGGCTGCCACCCCGGTCGCAGCGCTGGGATCGCAGATGCAGCAAGGAGGTATCTGTGTCCTACGCACATCTGCTGCATGTGCATTTTAGATGGACGGTATTGCACAGCAGCTTGTGGGCGGCTCTGCATTTCCATCTATGAATCAGGCGCTTAGTGTTAATGGGCTCTATTTATTAACATTATTTTTACTAAAATAAAGTGAAAAAGGGTGTTTTCACACCCTTTTCACATTATTTTAGTTTCACCTGTAGTTATTACAGGGCAATTGGAGTAGAATTAGTAAAATTCTACTCCAACCCCCAGTATCACTTATTTTTAGTAAAGCAGATCGCATTTCCCATAATTGTAATGGGAAATGTGATCCGACCACAGTTACTAAAAATAAATTGTAAAAAAATACTGGGGGAAGTCCTGTGATAATAACGCCACCTGGAGGTGGCGTTATCGAGGGTCTCCCCCGGTTACCGGGCTCCCACTCTGCTCTATCGGGGAGAGCAGAGCCGGGAGCCGGTACCAGTAATCAGCTATGTGGTCTAAGCAGACCGCAAGCTGATTGCTGTAAAAAAAACAAAAAAAAAATTAAACATTTTTTTTTTTACTTACCTGACTCCAGGGACCGGTGATCGGGCCTCTGGTGATGGCTCCTCTCCGGTCAGCTGGTCTCCCACAGTGCACTGGGGCCCGGTCATCAGGTGATCGGGCCCCAGTGCAGTATGGGAGATCACCTGATCGGGAATCCCGGAGAAGATCACCGGAGGCCAGGAGGATGCAGGTAAGTGTAATGAAGGGAGAGGGGGCCGCCGGGGGGGGAGGGGGGGTCACGGGGTCTGCGATCGTGGGGGAGGGGCTTAGCGCCGGGGGGCGGGGCTTAGCGTCGGTGGGGGAGGTAGTAGGGGTGGTCGGTCAGCGCATGCGCGGGCTCTTAGTCGCGGTATTTTTTCCAAAAATACCGCGACTAGAGTGCGGATGGGATCCGCAGGGACAGAGCTTTATCGCAAGCTCTGTCCCTGCAAGGGATTTATAGTAAATCCCTGTGATATTGCCGGAATTCGCAATGCGAATTCACTCGGTAATATCACACTACAATCCGCATTCAATATGCGGATTGTAGTAAATAGAGCCCAATGTCACTACTGCATAAGAACAAGGTCAACTGTATCACTGAAACAACGGATGCAAAGTAATGTCCTATTTTGCACATCTGTGTCTTAAGGGATGGTCCTTAAGAACTGCAAACAAGACACACAAGGCATCTGATAAGGCTGCAGTGATCGCATGTAGCATATTGCATGTGCTACAGTATGACCTCTAGTGGCTAATCATTTTCCACAGTATGCAATTTACTACGCTTGGCAAAATCCTAATCGCACATCTGTTAGAACAGACCTCCATAAATATCTGTTTGAAACAATCTCAATATGCCATAAATATTCAATCACTGATAGGATTTGCTAAACGTTTTATTTTGTCCATTTTAGCGTACATGAGCTAGAAAGCAAAGCGTGAGGGCAAAGCTCCATGGAGTGGTCACAGTGTTTATGCAGCTCTGTCTGCTCCTAAATTATGTAATATTTCTAGCACTTGAATGTTATGTACTATGCAGTGAAAGCTTTCAATCCTGAGAAGCAAACAGAAAACTGCTACATGTGCAGGAATATTGTGTTCCACATCGTAGATTAGCATCTACCTATTTGTCTCCCAGAACAAGAAATGTTTTATGTATTGAATCACATTTATTTATATTCTGTGATGTGAAGTAGGTGATAAAATGTCACAGGCAAAGTCATGTGCCCCTCAGACTCCAGAACTTTCCTCTAACAGGCGACTCTGAAAAGTGTTCAGAGAATAAAAAGTCTGTCTCCATCTTATAATATCCCAGTCACAGTTGTCTTCAACTTCATCTTCCCCAGAGTTCAGCTAAATTGATTTATTTTTTAAGTCTTGCTAAACTACAGACTATATGGCTTAAGTTTATTTCTAAAAAGAATAAACTGCAGTTGTTATTGCAAATATACAAGAAATGTAACAATGTAGCCTCTTCTATTGTACACAGGGCCGATGCAATGCAGTAAGCATTTTAGGGGGAGCACCAAGCTGTAGAGACCCCTTGCTCTGCTGGCAATTTTTTCTTGTAGCTTTCTGCTCTGTGAGACCTAGCATATCCTCCCTTTCTGACTCTAAGCACCTTCACTCATATTTTCCATTTTAGCACATTTCAAAACATTGTCATACCTGGGACTTGAACCTATCACCTCACACTTAGCAGTCAGGCATCTTACCAATTAAGTCATTTGCTCCTTTGATGGGTGTCTGTGAACTCTAACTATATGAAGCTGCTTCACATGCTCCTTAACTTAAATTACTGTCATACTTATCACCACACACTTTGAAGACAGACACCTTACTGTTATGAATGCCAAAGCCTGCTTCATGTGAACCCCCTGGAACCTGGCTAGCAAGGTCTTCTGCTACTAAAACTGCCCATTGTACACTTAGAACAAGACAAGTTCACCGGTACTTAGGTAGCCACCTGGTCTTAATACTCACAATAGTAGCGGTTCACACGAAGGTACAATGGGATCCAGTGGTGAGTGGGACAACAGGTACAGAAACAGTTAGAGGTATGGCTTGGGAGCCGATGGTATGACTAGTGAGCTGATGGTGCGGCTAGGTGCCGGAGGTGCAGCAAGAGCTGGTAGCAGCAATTGTAGCACAAGTGGTGTGGCTTGTGGGCAAATGGTGCAGCAAGAGCTGATGATGGAAACTGGTAAACCAGTGATGTGGCTCTGAGAGCTGATGGTGTGGCTTAGGGGCCGATGATGTGGCTTGAGTGCCGATGGTGTGGCAGGAGCCAGTGGTAGAGGTTGGTAACTAAATGATGAGGTTTTGAGAGCCGATGGTGTGGTTAGTGAGGCGATACATAAGTGAGTGTACTTTAGATGCAGCTTTGGGAGCCGATGGTGTGGCTTTGCTGGTGCAGCTAGGGAGCTGTTGGAGAAGCTGAGAACCGGTTGGCAGCACTGAAGCTGCTTGTGTGGCTAGGGAGCCGTTGGAGAGGCTGAGAACCGGTAGCAAGGTAATTCTGCTGGAGTACCAGAATACACTACAAGGAGGCGATACAGAATCCTGACCATGCAGCTGAGCCGAGAGAACCTACAGGAACGCTATAGTCAGTGAGGCGGAAAAATACCAGCATGCACAAATAGGCGTAAATACCAATCACGCCATGCTGTGGATAACACATGACCTCCTGAGGCATGCAGATCGCCTAGCAACTGAGGGACCCGGAACAACAGTGTCATGAGAAGGTAAATTACCCAAGGGAGACAAGTCGTGACCTTGACTTGTAACACATACTAATGGACCCATTTGCTCCTACTAAGGAAGCCAATGAATTCTAACAATATGAAATTACAGTACTTCACATACTCCTTAATTTAAAATACTGTCGTACCTGGGACTTGAACCTATGACATCAAACAAATTTATAGTTTCAAGGGGGATGCCAAACACCCTAGCACTGGCCCTGATTGTACACATAAAGGGGATGTCCAACTTCATGTTAGAACATGATGCTCTAACCAGTAGAACACAAAGGGTTCCACCAAAAGGCCAGCTAGCCACTAGCATTACTGGTGTTCTGTAATCAGGGTTGTAGAGAGCAGTGTCGGGCCCGGGAACTGTAGGTTGTGTGGCCTTATGGGAATGTGGCCATGGCCCCTATAAAAAAATAAAATAGTATATGCACACCAGGGAGCAGCATTTGCTCCTCAGCCAAGGGCAGATCCGACATCAGCACCTTACCTTGCTCTAGTAAGCATCCCCTCTTCGTTGGCGGCATTATCTTTCCAGTGATATGCAGAAAGATGAAACATATGCACTAGTGATCAAAAACCCTGTCACAGTGCCAGAGTCTTTGCATTCACTGTGTGGTACCATCTTCCCGAAGATAGCACTGGAAAGATGGCACCATGGAGGAGGAAGGACCCACTTGCTGGAGGAAGGTAAGTATGCTGGGGAAGGGGGAGCCAGGCCCCTCCAAACCCAGGACTGTTCTCCCCCAGCAAGCCTGGTGTCAGGAAATTAATACCCCCCCCCCCTGCTTCCTTCTCGGCATCCCTATCTATAATGCAAGTACACAGGGGCAAAGCAGGGCTATTTTTCATTTGGGGCATACAAATATGTAAACACCACCAACATCCCCCTACCTTTGCTGACACTATACTCAAGCCCCACCAGCTTCACAACTGGCAGGAAAAGCTTACAGGTACAGGGCTAGGACATACAGAGGCACATTATGACCACTCCAATATGAAGCAAACAATGGCACACATCAAAGTCAGGGATATATTAGATGACAAGCTTACATTAGGTAGTCATAGTCAACCTATTGAATGCAGGAGAATTGTGCAGGTGTAGAAACCCAAGTGTCCATGATAAGGGCCAAATCAGTATGGCAATATTGCCTTTCCAAAATGGTAAAGCTTGTGGAATGCTCAAGGCCAGCCATGGGGAGTACCTACTGATGGTAATCTGGGGAGGGAAAATCAATGAACCACTGTCAAATTGTTGGGGAAGTCAAGACATATCAATCCAAATGGTCAACAAAGGCTCCTGTGTCTGGTGCATATCATCAGGCTACTTCAGCACAAATCACAGCAAATTTTGTAATGATTATGATGGTGGTAAGGTGTCACAACACACAGTGCATTGAACCCTGCTGGGTGTGGGGCTGCATAGCCACAGGTCATTCAGAGTGCCCACGCTGACACCTGTTCACCATTAAAATTGCCAACAATGGGCAAGCAAACTTTAGAATTTGACTATGGATCAATGAAAGAAAGAAGGTTACCTGGTCCAATGAATGTCGTTTTCTGTTGCATCATGTGGAAAGCCGTGTAAGTGTTGTATGCCTAGGAAAGAGATTGATGCATTGTGAGGGTAAAAAAAGGCACTGAAGGGAATGTTCTGCTTGGAAAGCCCAGGTTTGGTCATTCACGTGGATGTTAATTTTATGAACATTACTTACCTAAATGTTGTTGCAAACTGGGTACATCCTGTCATGGCAACAGTTAGTGGCCTCTTTCAGCAGGATAATGCTCCCAACCACACTGCATGGATTGAAGAACATAATGAAAGGTTCACACTGTTGCCCTCCAAATTCACCAGAACTCAATCCAATGGAGCATCTGTTGTTTGTGTTGGAACAACAAGTCTGATCAGTGGCGGCTCCTCCTCACATCTTTCAGAAGTTAAATAATTTGCTGGTAACACCCAGATACCACAGGGCACCTTCAAAGGTCTTGTAGAGTCAGTGCTTTGGCAGGTCAAAGCTGTTTTGGTGGTGCACGGAGGTGAAACAGCATATTAGGCATGTGGTTATAACATTTTGGCTCATCAGTGTATAGCGAATTCCATACGAGTTTTAACATAACTGAGTCTCCAGAGAGCATCCAAGATTTGAAGGTGTGCAAAGTCCATCTGTAACACTGTATAAAAGATACCTGGAACATAGTTGGTTCTTCCACTTATGCTGTGTATGACACAATTGGATTCACAAGGCCAATGGAGAACTTATCTGCTGCCCAAACTGCATAAAGTAATTTACAAAACTGCAAAAATTGTGCAAATGCTGTTTTGCAACAACTTGCTCCAATTGTGTGCCACTCATACAGGTATCAGCATGGCTCAAGGTGGTGGGGATGGCTGTTGAACATTTTACTCTTCTAAAAGTATGGAAATCTATGAGAACAGTCACTATATGGAAATATTGATATCCTATTTGGGTCAATGGTATTGGTGCATACTATAGTGCACTGGCTGCTATCATAGTAATATCCCTTTTTCACTAGCAGCAATAACTGGGTTATTGCACGTAAACATGCTGCAACTGTGTAGTGTGAAAGGGCCAGGTTGTAATAAGCCGGGTCGAGCAACCCGGCATTTCAACTCTGGTCATGAGAAGGGCTGAACGCGTGTTCAAACGTCCTCGTGACATAGTGTGAATGGTTAACCCGGGTCAGTGCGATACGGGTCCTGTTCACTGCATAGGGAGAGACTGCACTTGGAGATAAGATCATGAGGTCATCTCCAAGGACCGGCTCATCGTGTGTTTCCCGACGAAGTGATCGACCCCAGTATTACTGCTGGGTCGGACGGCCAGTCTGAAAGTGGTCTAAGCCAGTTAGCACCCGGGATGGGCACGTGAACATAATCCCGGGTGTGACCCGGTATTCAAAAGTAATAACATTGTTTCTTGTACAGGCAGCTCTATTATCCAACCAGATATCAATATAGGACAACATATAGCTGTAGCAACCAATGGCGGCACAGGTTACTTTTGTAGCTGCCATAAGAGACACTGGTCTAGCCTCAACCCTTGGAACCTTGATTGGCTACATCAGGACTGTAAATACAGAACATGAGCTGATTTGCTACATAATATACAGTAGCTCATTGTGATAATGATGTTCGAGATTGGTTGTATTATGCAGCATTGTGAGGTTACTTTGCTAATCATGGTGCTATTATCCTGTGTACGATAGAAATGGGTTCTTTTACAGTCAACATAATGGCAATATAATAAGTTGGACATATGGGTTTTTATAACATAATTGCCATTTATGCTTTTTTTATATAACACAAGCAACACTAAAACTATGGGCAGTATTCAATTGGCTGCGAAAAGTCAGAAATTATCGCCGATGACGTCATTTTCGCATGTTTCAATTATCCCCGTATTCAATTACAAAGACTTTTCGCCGGTGCGAAAAGTCTTTGTAAATAAACGGGAATAACTTTTCACCATGTTTTACATGGTAAAAAAAAGTGCAGAATTGGGGTTTAGGGGTGCAGGCTTAAAAAAATAGCCTGCACCCCTGGGAATGGCCCCTAAAAATGATCTGTGTCTAAAAAAGTAAAAAAATAAATAAAAATCGGGACACCCCAAAAAAATTAATAGAATTTTGGGGTTAAAAAAAAAAAAGATGGGGAACAAGGATTTAAACTAATGAAATTAATTCAGGGGCGTCCCCAAGTATGCGACATGTGTTTTAAAGAATGCGGGTGGTTGCGGCAGGTGCATATTTGAAGAATTTGAAAAATGCACTTTAGGGACTTAAAAATATGCTTGCACCCATTTTCATGTACCGCAAATTTGATGCACCTAGTTTTTTTTTTGTAAAAAAAAAACCTAAGTGCTCTCCTTCACCTATTCTTCCTAGGCGGAAAAAAAAACCTGCCGTGGCTATTTACAAACCATACTTACCTTCTGTATGCCAAAACGGGGGTACCCATAGTGATCCCCCATGTCAGGACATCATTAGGGAGGTCCATGGATGATTTTCCAAAAATTCACTATTTTTTCTCGATACTTTGCTTTCTACCAGGTCCCGTTTTCGCTCCTTTCTAATTGAATGCGGGGATAAAGCAGGCGAGCGCCCGATACTTTATCCCTGCAAAACCTCCGATGTGGAGTTGATACGGGCCAATATTGAATACAGGCCTAACATGGCTAAAGACCAACAAATAGTTGACTTTCTAGATAAGGTTTTTTCCCCTGTAAAACAGACCACTATCTTTAATTCAATGCAAAAGTTACCACTGTCCCTTTCTCCTTAATGCCGCTGTCATTCCCTCTTCATTAAACTGTTAAGAGGCATTCGGCACAGTGACTATTCCAGAAGGCTGTCGGTTGTGTGACACTATCGCTGAGCACTAATTATCTGCTCTATGTCTTTTCTGGGTTTTTGAAACTTCTTGGATAATGGGCTTTCAGGAAAAAATATACAACACCAATGTAGGTTATGTGCATGGTTTTCTCATTGCAATTTAGGTTTATTTCTTATATATTGGCTATAACAATATACGTACACGTAAGGTGGTCGTTTTCATATTTTTATGTTTTGGTTATGCATGTTTTTGCTCTGCAAAGTTTATGATTGCAGCAGGTTTTAAGGGAACTTTGTTTTTAAAGCCGATCCACATACTGTACACATCATTATAGTGGAGAATAAAACTCCATATATGGAGTATGAAATAAGAAAATATATTTACATGTCAATTATAGGAATTCCTTGTACACTTTTCTTGAACTTTGTGTTGCAAAAAAAAAAAGACAAACTCTCATTACTGGGGTAAGTTTTTACTACAAAATTTCACTATGGAGGGTAGTGATGTAAATGTTGTGCTTAAAAAGTGATTGGGCAATATAATGTTTTTATATGTTGTTATATAGATACACTAAACAGGAGTTAGATATCCAGGAATTTATATTAAAAAAAAGAAGAAAAAAAAACAAAAAGAGTTTAAAAGTAGAAAGTAAAGTTGACCTAATTAACAGACAGACTAAAAAAAAAAGTAAAATAAAACCCATGTCGAGCTAAAAACAATAAAAGCTTTAAAAAAAAAATGTTCGTAACGGAGTAACAAGCAAAAAAAGAAATAACATCAACCAAATTCCTGAGGGTAGCTATTAAAATCACATAGAGCGTGCATTAGGTGTATGGATGGATAGAAGTTAAAGAAGGAACATTTAAGGAAAGCATAAAAAAGCTCATTTCGGATACCAGGAAGGCAGCAATACAAAACATATCTTGTTGACACTAAAATGCTTCAAGGAAAAAAACATCATGCAGCATGATGCTTCCTGTGCCAATTAGACCAAGTCCAAACACCATCTAGAGGATATGTGAGCCAGAAGTCGCAAGTGCGGTGCCCTCTGAGACCGGCTTTAGTCAGCTAGCATAGGAGGATGTATATAAAGATGACTGCATGATCAGTCGCATGGAATAGTTCCACCGCTTGTAGCTCTTTAACCATGCTAGTGTCATTGTTGTTCAGCTCTGAAAAAGGGGTTGACTGCTAGCTACTCTGCCACGTCATCTGGCCTACAACCTTACTGTAATTTCAATTGGTCACGTACAAAAAAACATAACAAGGTCAAAATAAAATACAAACTTCTCCTGTCTGGCAAAGTATGTTGGAAATCAGATGCATTCACCCAAGGGAAACCACAGTTTGGGCCTTATTCAGACTCTGAGGGGTCTATTTACTAAGCAGTGTTAGGAGACAGAGTGAAAAGTGATAAGAAAGTGATAAGGTGCCAGCCAATCCACTCCCAACTGTCATTTTCAAACAGCCTGTGAGATAACAGTTGGGAGCTGATTGGCTGGCACCTTATTACTTTTCACTCTGACTCCTAACACTGCTTAGTAAATAGACCCCTTAGGGAGAGATAAAGTGTAGAGAGAAAAAGTACCAACACACAGGGGCGTCTTTAGAGAGGAGGGGGCCCGTGTGCATTCCCCGTCCGGGGCCCCTACCCTCTTTCTGGCGGTCGGCAGCCAACTAACGTGGCTGGCCAGCCACCGGAGCATTAGTAGACTCTGGGCACTACAGTGTGCCCGGAGTCTACTACGCATGCGCAAAGAATGCAGGAAAAACGACGGCGGCACCCATTTTTACGGCTTTTTGTAGAGCGCTGACACCCATCGCGGGACCACCGAGAGGTAAGTTTTAAGTAATATGGGTGCAGGGTGTGCGGTGCGGGCCCCCCCGTGTGCACCGCACACCCTGCACCCATTATAGATACGCCCCTGCCAACTCACCAGCTCCTGTCATTTTTCAAACACAACCTGTAAAATGACAGCTAGGAGCTGCTTGGTTACTACTTTATCTCTCTCCAAGTTTTGGTACAACCCCCCAGTAAACAGTCTGAAACTTAATCACAAATTATGATTTTTTTTAAAGTCGCATTTCTGCAACCTACAGTGCTCGCAGTCAGTCCAAGCTGCAAAACTAGAGCTGCGACTCTCTCCCATTGTCTGCGACTTCCTCCCATTGTCATACTTAGCCGAGATGAGACTGGATTGTGACTGGAGGCTGACCAATAATGCTAGAAATTGCAGCACACAAAGGGAATACATAGGCGTTAATGTTTGGAATGTGGAGCTTAGCACCCAAGTGGCGATGAGCATCTGAATTGCTTTGAAGTACTGTAGATTATTATTATTTTTTATTTCAACACTTTGAAATATTTTATTTATTCCAGAAAAATCAAGGTCCCTTGCCGTGCAAAATTACTTTTTAAGCATCATTTCTGTGGTTTAAATAAATATGAATACATACATGTGTTGTTTTACAGTTGCAACCAATCGGATAGAGAGGCTGATTCAGCACCGGATGCAGATCTGATTTGGTTGCAATATTGACAGATGTTTTCAGGACTGCGCTTGCGCCACAGCCCATGGTGCCGAGAGGGGGGGGGCGGGTACTAATTACCTGGGCCCGGGCTTGCTTCTTACATCACACAGCAGCCCAACACATGCTGCTGTGTGCTGGGCTGCACTGGGAGACTGCTCACAGCTGCTAAGTAGCAGCCACAGCAGTCTCCTATGCCTGTGGGTGGAGCAATCAAGCTGATCGCGCGCCCCACTGGTCATGCGCCGGGAGAGCGCAGCGCGTTGCAAAACTTTACTTTTTTTTTTTCAACCAAAGGTGGCGTGGTAACGCCGCCCACAATTAGGCCATGCCCCCTTTTACCCAGGCCCGCCGTGGCTCTTGGCGGGCCTGCCACAGCCGCAATATGCACATCGCGCCATGGTGCTGCAACTCTGATCGCAGTGCCCTGTTAGCTGTAGCCTGTTTGACAGGCTGCAGGCATTTTGGCACAGCATTTTTTGGGCCTTGCTGAAGCCAGTGGCTACGTCATCAGACGCAGTTTCTCTGGCCCTGGCTGCATAGTTTTGCCTGGGCATCCTGAGTAGGTCCAATACTGTGATCAATGGTCGCAATGTCAACATCTGAACTGTCACCATGTGAAATGTCAACAGTTTGAGATTGCCAATAGTTAGGGTTAGGCACCATTGGGAGGGCTAAGGTTGGGCTGCAGGGAGAGGTTAGGGTTAGGTACTAGGGGAAGGGTTAGGGGTAGGGATTAGGGATAATGGAGGTAAATGCTCACTGGAATGCCACTGCTTAGACATTCCAGCTGGTACTGTTCCTCATGGAAGAAAACACTGGAGCCACTGCAGCCGCTGGGACAAGGTAAGACACAGCTAGACCACCAGGGATTGTTTGTCGTCAACAGTTCATCATGACATATCATCCATGTAGACATGATGAATGTCACCATGTCCATTGTCAACAATATGACCATGCCGACATTTTCTTGTTAACATGATAAATGTCAACATAACTGTCAACCAATCATATCCAACCACTTTCTTAAACCTTCTTCTTACCCCTTGGCCTTCCTTAAAAGTACAGTAGATGTTGAAGTACCATGATTGTTAGCACTAGTACTAGGATGCTCCAGTTCTTCTATAGACTAATTCATGATTGATATACACCACGACAGGAGTAATGCTTCTGAACTTACTGTAACTGCCACTAAACCAAGTGAACATACATTGAGATAGCTAAAGTCAGGGACTGTTACCATTACCATGCAGTTTTATTAAAGGAATTGAGGTTTTTTTTTTACACTAGAAAAAAAGGCTTTTTTGCACTTACTGTATTATTTGGGGTGCAGCTGACAGGGACACCACAACACCCAGTAAGAACAGTATTATATGCTGCCTCTCAAAAACACAATCTTGAAATATGATTTAAAACTAATTACAATAGACTGGAGATTGTTTGACACCAAAAAAAAAGCTTTTTTTCACTTATTGTATTATTTGGGGTGCAGCTGACAGGGACGCCACAACATCCAGTAAGAACAGTATTATATGCTGCCTCTCAAAAACACACAATCTTGAAATAAGATTTTAAATTAATTATAAATGACTGGAGATTGTTTGACACCAAAAAAAAAAGTTTTTTTGCATTTATTATTTTGGGGCGCAGCTGATAGGGACATGTCCAAAACCAGTTAGAACAGTAACATATGCTGCCTCTGAAAAATTCACTATCTTGAAACATGATTTATATTGAATTATTAAACATTAGATTTATTACATGTATTATTATGGGGTGCGAGTGACAGGAACATTACCACACCTAATAATAACAGTAATATATGTTGCCTTTCAAAAACACACAATCTTAAAATATGATTTCAATTGAATTTTAAAATCCTTGACATTTTTTTTAACACCAGAAAAAAAGGTTTTTTTTCACTTATTATTTTGGGGTGTAGTTAATAGGAACACAACCACACCCAGTAAGAACAGTAATATACACTGCCTCTCCAAAACACACAATCTTCCTTAAAATATGATTTCAATTAAATTATAAAAGACAATATTTTTTTTAAATTAGGAAAAGATGTCTTCTTTGTGTTGCAGCTCACTCAGACACAACACATTATTTTTGGACTGCTAAGCTTGAAATCACACTCTCTCTGCCATCATGCACAAGTGACTACATATATACTGCGGTGTAGATAGATAACCTTCTGAAAAACAATTGTAAGGGAATCTCACTTCAAGTTCACTTCTAACAAACATACACAAAAGTGTTTGCACTGGATTGCAGTTGCTACTAGTGTCTGACAAACAGTCTTTTGCATCCTTGCCACCCACTCCATCTACCTACAACTCTCTCTAATGGGATCTCTAATGAGGTCTGTAGAAGCACAACTACAGCCCATACCCTCTCCATACACTGTATGAAATGGCACCTGATCACAAGGGAGGGACTCCCCAAACACAAGAGATTTCCAGGAAAATTAAGTTTTGCCTCGTTTCAAGATGTGAACTTGGCGGGAGTACTTCAGTGTATAAAAGAATGAGCTGTATATCTAAATGACATTTACCAAGGAACGCTATTAATTAGCCTACTTCTTCCTATCGGCCAACATCTCTCCAGATTTCGGGTGACAATCCTGATTTAAGGGACCTGACCTGTCTTCCTGATCAGAACTGCATTATCCTGATCAGCTGGGCAATAGAGGCGAGTCCCATTCAGTGGTAAATGGGTGACACACATGCTTGCCATGGTGTGTGCAGCATCCAAAAGGAAGGGAACCGGACTGGAGATAGTCCAGTATGGATGCACTGGGCAGTCCTCTGTGACACATACACATTCAGCGTTATGCACACACTTGTCCCATTCTGGCCACTGCAAATGTTGGCAATTATGCAAAATCTCATACATGCTGCCATTTTGGTCTGTAAAACCATTTGCTTCCCTGTTAAAACTAGAGATGTGCGGTTCGGTTCTCCAGAGATCTGAATCCACCCGAATTTTGTGAATCCGGGTAAATACAAGTCGCGGTTCTGATTTCCTGAGGAGATGGGGTAAATCCGAGTCGCAGTTCTGATCTTTTCGTGGTTCGGAATTCGGATTTTAAATCTGAATTTTGGGATTTGGATTGCATAAATTATATGAGTTTAGCTGTTTTTTAAAACTTTTTATCTTTTTTTTTTTTTTTTTAAATCCAGGTCCAAAACCAAAACCAAAACACGAAGATCAACCCAGATCCAACCCAGATCACCGCACATCTCTAGTTAAAACCTATTTGCTGACAACACTTTTGCGTTTTGTAAATGACGCTCACCGATGACGTTGGAAGTAAATTTTTAGATTTCATGAGTTTACTGTGCAAACAAACCATAAAATAGAAAATTATGGTAAATCACATATATTTGGGTATGTGTACCCTTAGCAGCTTACAGCTGGCCAACTATTTTGGGAATTAGAAATCCCAACAGACCCTACTGGGCATGCTTCTGGGCATGCTGCTAGGGTGCTTGGCTGGCAGTGCCCACTGGGATTTGTAGTTCCATGGGTACCACCGGTTGACTAACTGATCTACTTTACAGTATGCAACTTATTCAGAAGACAAGACCCGAGAGTCAGATAGATAATTTATGCACTGAGAGTAGGACTGCAAAAATGACTGGAAGAATCATTTAAATGTTTTGTTGGAAACAATGGCAATAAAAGTGCCATCCTTATATTTACTGCAAGTGTTATTTTTTCCAATTACAAGCATGGTGATTTAAGACTGGGAAAGTGGTTGCTTCCATATGAAGGTGATAAACCAGACAATTTAATTATGGCAAGCCATGGTTGTGGTGGTAAAAATTTTAAAAAAATATATATAATTATAATACTATAGAAAGGGCTGCATATTGTCCAAGAGAATTAAATAAATAAATAAAAAAATTCTAGCAAGTCACTAACAATACTAGGGAAAGAAAAGTGATACTTCCCAATTCTCCACTCAGATTCTAAATGTAGAGATTGCCGCTCTTAATATGTCACGTGCCAAACAGTTTACTGGTTTGACAGCTGATTACACCTTGGAGAAATCTGTTTCTCTCTCTTGCTGCTCCCCCCCCCCCTCCCCATTCGCCATGGACTCTCCCAGCCTCTCAGACTCCTGGGCACCATGTGCAGATCCTCCTCCTTCTCAGTCTGAGCAGCCGAGCAGCGGGTGCAGGGTGCTGAGGATGGATGTCTGTGTCTCCTGTACCCGCTGCCCTTGTCAGTTCCTGCACAAATCACCAGCCCCTGTAGTGCTGTGCAATGGGAAACTGCTGTGTGCTTTTTATCCATGGAGCATCCAGGCAGCAGCTTCACGCCTAGAGCTTTGCTTTGAGGATCAAGTGAGTGACTGGCAGTTTATGCAGCAGTGATTGGCTTCAGATTAAATAAAAAATAATGAACCGTGATGTGCAAAAATAAATAAATGAATAAATAAAAAAATAAATGAATATATGTACCAGTATTAAATGCATGACAAGTCTGCGCTTCTTATGTACAATGACATTTCCAATAAAATGTAAGTTTTCATCCATTATCATTGGGAGCCAGACTGCATTATAACAGAATGTATATATATACATTGCAAAAAGAGATGTGCATTGGCATATATACATTGTAATGTGAGATGTGTATTGGGATATATACATTGCCATATGAGACGTGCATAGGGATATATACATTGCAATGTGAGATGTGTATTGGGATATACAGTATACATTGCCATATGAGATGTGTATTGGGATATATACACTGCCATACGATACAATATGTGAATTGGGATATATACACTGCTATATTAGATGTTCATTGGGGTATATACATTAACATATGAGGCGTGCACTGGGATATATACATTGCCATATGAGATGTGTATTTGGATATATACACTGCAATATGAGACGTGTATTGGGATATATACATTGTCATATTAGTTGTGTATTGGGATTGGGAATTTTTGTCACCCGGGGCAAGACAGCAATTTGGTAATTGCCCCATAGTAATGCCCCCTGCATCATTGCCTCTATAGTAATGCCCCCATAGTAATGCCCTTGTAGTAGTGCCCATATAGTAATGCCCCCATAGTAATGCCCCTGTAGTAGTGCCCATATAGTAATTAGTAATGCCCCCATTGTAATGCCCCTGTAGTAGTGCCCTTATAGTAATACCCCTGTAGTAGTGCCCATATGTTAATGCCCCTGTAGTAGTGCCCATATGGTAATGCCCCTGTAGTGCCCACATAGTAATGCCCCTGCAGTGCCCATATGGTAATGCCCATATAGTAATGCCCCTGTAGTGCCCATATGGTAATGCCCCTGTAGTGCCCATATAGAAATGCCCCTGTAGTACCGCTTAAAGAAAAAAAAACATTACTTACTTTAAACTTCGCTCCGACTTCCGCCGCCATCTGGTCCGCCTGGCTGCTCCTCGGAACTATGGGAGAGACGTCATGATGTCAAGACGTCTCTCCCATAGTGCCCGTGGGGAGAGCCGGTAGCTGGACTTAAGGAGAGAACTCCAGCCTCCAGCTACCGTGGCGCTGCAGGGAAGGAGACGGGCACCCACTGGTAATAAAATCTCAGCGGGCGTTCAGCTTGGAGCCTCACTGCGGCGCCGGGCTGGAGGACACTGGCGGTGGGTTGCAGCGGCGCATTCTGTGCATGTACACCTCCAGCCCCACCCCCCCCTAGTTGTGGCCTTGCATATGAGATGTGCATTGGGATATATACACCGCCATATGAGATGTACATTGGGATATATACATTGCCATATGAGACGTAAATTGGGATATATACATTGCCATATGAGATGAGCATTGAGATATATAATGTACACTGCCATATCAGACGTGCATTGGGATATATACATTGCCATATGAGATGTGCATTGGATATACATTCCCATATGAGACGTACATTGGGATATATACATTGCCATATGAGACGTACATTGGGATATATACATTGCCATATGAGACGTACATTGGGATATATACATTGCCATATGAGAGGTACATTGGGATATATACATTGCCATATGAGACGTACATTGGGATATATACACCGCCATATGAGATATGTATTGGGATATATACATTGCCATATGAGACGTACATTGGGATATATACATTGTCATATGAGACGTACATTGGGATATATACATTGCCATATGAGACGTACATTGGGATATATACATTGCCATATGAGATGTGTATTGGGATATATACATTGCCATATGAGCCGTACATTGGGATATATATATTGTCATATGAGATGTACATTGGGATATATACATTGCCATATGAGACGTACATTGGGATATGTACACCGCCATATGAGATGTCTATTGGGATATATACATTGCCATATTAGATGTGTATTGAGATATATACTGTACACTGTCATATGAGACATGCATTGGGATATATACATTGTCATATGAGATGTGTATTTGGATATATACATTGCCATATGAGACGTACATTGGGATATATACACCGCCATATGAGATGTCTATTGGGATATATACATTGCCATATTAGATGTGCATTGAGATATATACTGTACACTGCCATATGAGACATGCATTGGGATATATACATTGCCATATGAGATGTGCATTGGGATATATACACTGCCATATGAGATGTGCATTGGGATATATACATTGCCATGTGAGATTTGTATTGGGATATATACATTGCCATATGAGACGTGCATTGGGATATATACATTGCCATATGAGACGTACATTGGGATATATATGCGTTGCCATATGAAACATACATTTTGATATATACATTGCCATATGAGATGTGCATTGGGATATATGCATTGCCATATGAGACGTGTATTGGGATATATACATTCCCATATGAGATAAATACATTCCCATATGAGATATACATTGGAATATATGCATTGCCATATGAGACGTACATTGGGATATATACATTGCTGTGTGAGACATACATTGGGATATGAGATGTACATTGGGATATATACATTGCCATATGAGATGTGCATTGGGAAATATGCATTGCCATATGAGACGTACATTGGGTTATATACATTGCCATATGAGATGTACATTGGGATATATGCATTGCCATATGAGACGTACATTGGGATATGAGCTGTACATTGGGATATTGCCATATGAGATGTGAATTGGGATATATACATTGCTATATGATATGTACATTGGGATATATACATTGCTATATGATATGTACATTGTGATATATACATTGTTATACGAGATGTGTATTGGGATATATACATTGTCATATGAGATGCGTATTGAGATATATACACTGCCATATGAGACGTACATTGGGATATGAGATGTACATTGGGATATTGCCATATGAGTTGTGTATTGGGATATATACATTGTCATATGAGACGCGCATTGGAATATATACATTGCCATATTAGATGTGTATTGGGATATATACATTGTCATATGAGATGTGTATTGGGAAATATACATAGTCATATGAGATGTGTATTGGGATATATATTCTATTGCTATATGATATGTTCATTGGGATATTTACACTGCCATATGAGATGTGAATTGGGATATATACGCTGCTATATGATATGTGAATTGGGATATATACACTGCCATATGACATGTGAATTGGGATATATACATTGCTTTATGCTATGTACATTGGGATATATACCAGGCTATATGATATGTACATTGGGATATATACATTACCATATGAGATGTGCATTGGGATAAATACATTAAAATATTAGATGTGAATTGGGATATATTTTGCTATATGATATGTGACTTGGGATATATACATTCCCATATGAGATGTACATTGATATAAATACATTACTATATGAGATGTGCATTGGGATAAATACATTACAATATGAGATGTACATTGGGATATATTTTGCTATATGATATGTACAATGGGATATATACATTCCCATATGAGATGTGCATTGGGATAAATACATTACAATATGAGATGTGCATTGGTATATGTACATTACAATATGAGATGTGCATTGGAATATGTACATTACAATATGAGATGTACATTGGTATATGTACATTACAATATGAGATGTGCATTGGAATATGTACATTACAATATGAGATGTGCATTGGTATATGTACATTACAATATGAGAAGTGCATTGGTATATGTACATTACAATATGAGATGTGCATTGGTATATGTACATTACAATATGAGGTGTGCATTGGTATATGTACATTACAATATGAGATGTGCATTGGTATATGTACATTACAATATGAGATGTGCATTGGAATATGTACATTACAATATGAGATGTGCATTGGAATATGTACATTACAATATGAGATGTGCATTGGTATTTGTACATTACAATATGAGATGTGCATTGGTATATGTACATTACAATATGAGATGTGCATTGGTATATGTACATTACAATATGAGATGTACATTACAATATGAGAAGTGCATTGGTATATGTACATTACAATATGAGAAGTGCATTGGTATATGTACATTACAATATGAGAAGTGCATTGGTATATGTACATTACAATATGAGATGTGCATTGGCATATGCACATTACAATATGAG